>CM060705.1:101575175-101607553 GCA_030686995.1 Artemisia argyi
GACACACAAGGTATGTATTTGTTTAATGAAACTAATTTTATTGATTCTGCATATATAGGGGAATTTTGGGAATTTGAAATCGAACCGCTTATATTTGGGATGTTTGGGATTATCATAATGGCACTACTTATCTTGGGGTTGTTTGGGATTGCTATCTAAACTTCTTATATCTGGTATGTTTGGTATTTTCTTAATGACACTGCTTATATTGGGCTATTTGGGATTTTCTTATTTAAACTACAGAATACACAAAACAATTATATCAAATTACCATATATAAAAATATGCTAATAAGCTTATTCCTTTAAATTGAAACTACATAGAACATAATCCTTTGGACGTGAGCTTGACCAAACAATAAACGATAGCACACATTGCCATGATAACCATGTAGTTTTTTGCTTTCTAATCATGTAATCATTTTGGGCCGTTAAACCGTTCTTACAGAAAATAAACCACTCTCTTTATAAGTGATCATCAAGAGGACGTGCAACCATTAAACCGTTCTTACAAAAACTAGCAGCAAGGTACACCATTCTTTTATTTGTTCATGTCATGTACGATAATTTGAATATCGACCAATGTATAAACATGACATTGAATTGTTTAGTTTGGCATTGTTAAGAAATATGTTTATTGAAAGTTAATATGCATTAAAAAATAAATTTTGCACTCGGTACACTGCATGGTAAACTCTAAAGTTGATTGGTAGATTTTTTTAACTAATGTCCATACATGTATGAAGACACTCCATTTAGAAAATCGAGCAAATCTCCATTGAAGTCGACTGTTTAAAAAGCATAAGTTACTTTGCGATAAATAGATTTTATCCATTTATCGAGTGGATAAATGGTTTAAGATGCAAAATCGATAAAATCCTTTGCCCGTGAGGTGAGGTTCTGTGCTTTGTGATTGTTCGGGATGGCTAATTGGAGCTTCTTATAGGGGTTGTTTGGGTGGTACAAACCAGTTTTTCATTAAACATGCAGCCATGTTGTAAATATACATTGTATATATGCATTACGGTAACTTCATAATTCAACTATCCAAAAAGAACTATTCATTGTATATATGCACTACAGTGACTTCATAATATAGCAAATAACTTATGCTTATCTAAAAAATGCATGATAGTAAAGACAGACTTAGTGTGCCGATTCTAATGACAAACTAAAAGTTGTTTTTGTTTAATTTATGCAGTTTTATACATGTGAAATTTTAGTTGTATCTTGGGAGACTTTCTAGCCATTTGCCCCTTTTTGTGTTAGCTAATATGTTTTGGTTTTACTATTTTGATTTGTTAGAAATCGGAAATCCATATTATGAATGAATGGGTATAAATTTCCACCTCTACATAAGAGTGATTAATTTTAATAATTAGATTGAGTAGACCACACCTCATCTTCACAAAGTCTGTATTGCACGTACATGACATTTTTCTATGAATGAAATCTTATAATTTTTTTTTCCGGAATCCCAAACACCCTCACAATAAAGCATTGTGCATACATGTATTAAACCTTAAGTAATGAACCCATTACAGGGAGATGTCATGCAAGGGAGTAATGTTTCTTTTGTACAAAACAAAAGTCACTAAACGTTAAGATTGATTCGTTAAGTATCAAAATTGGCATTGTCAATACAAGGGTGACACCGAAAAAGTGTAGATATTTTTCTACAGGATATGTGATGTATCTCCATTACAGCATGTTGGTATGTTTATCGTTTCACTATAGACTTATTGTTACATAGACATTGCTTAATATTATATTACGTGAAATTTTTGTTGTGAAAGTAAATTAGGATATCAGGTAATTACAAGGCTGCCATGTGTGTAAAGTAAAGTAAAGTAACTCCCAATACCGTCTTCCACGGTGTATGGGGGAGGTTGAGATGTAGACAACCATACCCCTACCTAAGGTAGAGAGGTTGCTTCCGGTTCTACCTAAGGTAGAAAAGGACCTCCGGCCTTTTGTAGGGAGTGAGGATCGAACCCTTGACCTCTAGGTTAAGAGGCAAGGCTGCCATGTGTGTAATGGTTTGAAATTGTAATCTGAAGTAACAAATCAGTTTATATTTTTAGATATCTTAATATGAATGCTCTTAGCTCAGTCAGAAGTGAAGGGCTTACCAAAACTCTACAGGAAGGGAACACTTGTCGGCGGATGCGAACATGAAAAAAATGTCGGATATTGCCACGAATCTTGCTGTCATTGCTCTTTATGCCGATCACAACTATTAGAGACGGTATGTTTAGCCTCCTTGTGGGTAAAAACTTATTTATAGATATAAAAATGGCAATATTAACCAATTCACTTATAATAAAATATTTAAAAATATAGTGTTAAAAAAGGGGCCGAAATCACCTGAAACTAAGATTACAGGATTGTGTAACGGGTAAATAATACCAATTTTAATGCTACATAAGTTTGAATTATTAATATAAATCTGAAAATGTTTTGTAAACGCATACAAGTTTAAAGTAAATAAAACCTTAAACCCTCTTTTCATTTCGGAAGAGGTACTAAAGAGCTTAACTACTTTTGGTCATTTATGATTTACCCTTTATATTATTGGTTCCATTTATATAGTATAAGAATTAACACCCACATAGATGTTGATATATGGTTACATATCATTTTTATATATATGGCTTTTTTTTTCTTTTTTTCTTTACCTCAAATTGGTGATCTGTTGGAGTTGAATATATTTTTGATAAAAAAAAGGTACAATCTTTTTTGATGATTTATGATTTACTTTGGAAGTTTAGAAGTTGTTTTGGTAATATATTAGTGAATATTTTTTTAATATAATGACAACTTTGGTGGCTGTCATAGTTTGAAGTGTCGCTAATTTTCAGAAAAGTTCTTGAAAGTGAACATGTATAAAAGGATCTTATATTGCTAATTTCCTAAGCTTCAGTAACGTGTATACCTGGTTTTTATGGTTAATCATTTATAAGTTTGTTTGGGATTAATCATTTTTTCAGTGTTTGGATGGAACTAACTTATTATTTTCTTTGTTTATGATTTATATTTTCACAAAAAGTGTCAATGACCAACTACGGGAAGCAGAAAGACCGAGGAAAATTAAAATAACAATGAACATAATGATTCATCACAAGATACAACTTGAAGCCGAAATAGAATGGTGTTGTTCACATCTTCCCTTTTCTGCACACTTCTTTGATGCGTATATAAAATTCTGGATAGAAACTATTAATGTATAGCCCAAGGTTGTTCATAGATTATAAGTTTATTTTCTTATGTTTATATTATATTATAAACAATTTCTTTTACGTTATTGTAACGTGGTTGAAATTAAGTTGTGAATATTGCTTTGTTCACATATCTTTTTTATTGCCTTAAGTTTTCATAAGCCAATATCATATTTTGTTGTAGATTCGGAAGGCGTGATAAACCTTATATTAGTACTGCCTCGATCATTATTAAGACTCATTTTAGTTTCATCAGTGGGAGTGACCAAGTTTAATGAACTACCATGGATGACTATTTCTTTTATCAAACCACGGACTCATTTTAGTATGTGTTTAAAGTTATTCTATTAAACCATTTTACTAATTCTTTTACCGTATAATCAAATTCTTATAACTAGCCAAGAAGATGCATTTTCAACTTAATAGGAGACAATTCCCTATTTCCGTTTGTTTTGCTATGACTATAAACAAAAGTCAGGGCCAAATATTGCCTAAGGTTGGGTTATATTTGGAATGCTTTGTTTTTTCACACGGACAACTTTATGTAGCAGTTTCAAGAGTAAAAAGCAAGAGAGGCCCAAAAGTGTTATGTTGTGACAAAGACTGCAACTACACTAATTCTATAACCAACATTGTATATAGAGAAGTTCTTCATGGATTATAAACTATATGTTTTTTTTTCAACCTTATGTTTTGTTCAACTTTATTATTTGATTAATAATAGCATGTTTGGTACGTGGGAATCGCAACAGGCTTTACCTCTCGAGGGATCTCGAGAAGCTTACAACCCCCACCAGGCAGTGTACCTGATTGTTGTAGTATAGTATAGTGACAAGTACCGGGGGATTGATCGTTCAACTCAGGAATAGTGTCGATAGGATTGAAAATAATCTAACTAGGTCTAAAGGTGAAGGATGATTCTTTTTGTGTTTTTATATTTTATGAAAAGCAAGTAAAAATATCGGGTTTTGGAAGAAGGGGCGGAATTAGTTGTTAATCAACTAACCCAAAAGCTACTACTTAAACTAATGTGCAAGAGAAGTCAATCAAGATCCCACAAGGGAAAGGGAAGCATGTCTACCTATGATATGCTACTCCTTGCTAGCTATCCAATTCTACCTATTGAATTGTCACACCTTGTTTTAATTGACGGGTTGTATTCCTTAATACCATTCGTAGGGCCATGTACGATCTTCCCTAACTCTATAAGATCCTACTTCACTCCTAAGTCGAGCCGTTAGAAGCTCCTAACATGGGATCATTAAAAATTCTCTTACGCATTAAATACAACCATATAATCGTAGCACACCTCCGATCATGTTTCTTAAGACATTCAAGCAAGTTACCAATTGGAAGTCTGCAGTTTTTTTAAGCCTAACATCGATATCATTCAATTAAACAAGAGACAATAGGAAACAAGAATTATAAGCTAAACCAATTAGACCTATCGAAGTGTCACACCCTAATTGATGAAGATAGACACAAACATCAACAAGGAATCAATAAGATCTAATCAATTATATACAAGTTTCACACAACCATAAGTAGACACAAGGTGAATTAGCAAAACATCATCAAAGAAGAGCAAGCAACAATGATAATGGAAAACATAATTAAGATAGAATCAACAAACCAATATATGATGTTTATGGAGTGATTGAAACCCTCTAAGTTGCTGGAAAAACACCTACCTAAACCCAGGAATCGACTTTAGGGTTTAGGGCTTACAAAAAGTGACGTTATGATTTTATATTTATAGGCTCTTTTCTGCCCGGCCCATCTTAACGGCGTCAGCCCATTTTTTCACCAAAACGAAGATTTTTTCGTCCCGATCGTTTCCTTTTTTGAATCGCTCAAATCCGAGTTTGTATGCAAAAGTTATGGACAAAACAGTAACAGCTACTACGCGCGCAAATTGTGACAAGTTAACACGTGAAGGCCTACGTGACGCCTTCAGGAAGTCTTCTGGGCCATCACTCTTTAATTTAAGACGTGATGGCCTACCTCCATTAACACTTGACGCCGTCACTCTTTAATCCTGATGGCAATCACTCTTTAATTTACACGTGACGGCCTTGATCACCTTAAAGGGTGACGCCGTCACAAACTCCTTCAAAAACCTTCTGGATCGTCACGTGTATTTTATTTATCCAACCCATTTCCAAGTCGTGACGCCGTCAAGTGTAATTCTTGACGCCTTCAGGTACTGTTTTCAGCATATTTTGGAGACTTTGCCGTTTTCTTCACTTTTTGCTCCAAAAATGTCCAAAATGCTTCCTTTTCAAGATTTCTTCTCCAAAGTACCTAAAATGACAAAAGAAACGATTTAGGGCAATATTTGATCAAATAATCTCGAATTAGGGCTTAAATGACCCCCTAAAAGTGGTACACTTTTCGCCTCATCAAATACCCTTACACTTGAGATTTGCTTGTCTTCAAGCAAATGCGCTTTTATTCTAATCTAAATACAAGTTAGGGGTCATTTAACACTAATATAAAAGTAATTACAACAAATAATCGTTCCACTAAAGACCAAAGACAAGCATGGAGGTCATACACTAGCACCTCACAAATAGTGTTTAGATACTCACATCTCTCGGGTGTAATAAAGTATATATATCACAATAAGGAAATAGAAAAATCTCTCACTACCTGTCATAACAAAATAGATTACCATAGGCTTGGGAAAGGATCAAACCTCCACCATTTGGCGTAAGCACCTAGGATAAACTATCAAATAGGTCTTTTAAAAGAGTTATAACGTTAGGTGTAGGGATATGGAATACACGGTTTTGTTGGATAAAGGAATATTTACTGGTGGCGAGTTAATCATCTTGGTTAATTACATGTACAATATGGCGTTGCTAAGCCAAGACTAGACTCGACTTAAGATAATAAATCAAAAATAACAAAAACATAAAACAAACATAAAATGAAACGGGATGGTAGTCCGTATGTTTTTTCTCTTTTCTTTTTATATTTTTTTTTTCTTTTTCTTAATTTTTTCGATTTTTTTAATTTTATTTATTATTATTATTATTATTATTATTATTATTATTATTATTATTATTATTATTATTATTATTATTATTATTATTATTATTATTATTATTATTATTATTATTATTTTGCATACACTATTACCCTACCATCCAAAATAATACATCATAGGGAATGTGCATTCCCTTTACACTTGAATTTTTACATACTTTACAATAAATTAATCAAAAGACTCGAATTAAGATAATCAAAAAACTTGGAGTACTTTTAAGATTAACGCACATATGGGGGTAATATATGATGTTTTTCCCCATTACTCCATAACACAAGTACTTTACCCATGAGTCCCAATCGTCCCAAAACAATATGTACAAGATATGACTCGACTTAGCAACCATGTAATCAATTAGATAATTAACTAAGCGTTTAAACAAATAACAATAATGCACTAAAGATGAGTGCATACACGGAAGGCTAAGGCGATTTGGTTGCACATTTGAGTGGGTTGTAACAAATTCTTCCTTTAAGTAAGATCCTTAAAGTTAGAAACGAAAAGATAGGCTCAGAGGGGTGTACTAGGGGTTTCGTGTACTAAAAATGAGTACAACGCTGAGGTGTGGGAAAAATTAATTGACTTTACTAGCCAAGTAATACGACTTAAATGGTCAAGTAATTATGATACGGGTTTAACACAAGGGTGATCCTAATGCCTCTTATCATGTAGTAAATCCTACTACACGAATGTAGTATCACTAGCGGTCTCGGGATGCATCACTAACGCAAGTTCTAGAATCTAAATGCTACTGGTACACTCATAAGCACTAATAATGAATGCTTTTCCTATCAAATCTAAAGGCGAACCTCACATATTTGGGTGGAAATTTTTTTTAAGACGTTCAAGCAAGTTACCTATTGGAAGTCTGCCAGTTTTCTTAAGCCTAACGTCGATATCATTCAATTTAACAAGAGATAATAGGAAACAAGAATTATAAGCTAAACCAATTAGACCTATCGAAGTGTCACACCCTAATTGATGAAGATAGATACAAACATCAACAAGGAATCAGTAAGATCTAATCAATTATATACAAGTTTCACACAACCATAAGTAGACACAAGGTGAATTAGCAAAACATCATCAAAGAAGAGCAAACAACAATGATAATGGAAAACATAATTAAGATAGAATCAACAAACCAATATATGATGTTTATGGAGAGATTGAAACCCTCTAAGTTGCTGGAAAAACACCTACCTAAACCCAGGAACCGACCTTAGGGTTTAGGACTTAAAACAAGTGAAGTTATGATGTTTTATTTATAGGCTCTTTTCTGCCCAGCCCATCTTGACGGCGTCAACCCGTAAGGAGTGATGGCGTCAGGACCATTTTTCACCAAAACGAAGATTTTTTCGTCCCGATCGTTTCCTTTTTTGAATCGCTCAAATCCGAGTTCGTATGCAAAAGTTATGGCCAAAACTGTAACAGCTACCGCGCACGCAAGTTGTGACAAGTTACCACGTGATGGCCTACGTGACGCCTTCAGGAAGTCTTCTTGTCCATCACTCTTTAATTTAACACCTGATGGCCTACCTCCATTAACACTTGATGCCGTCACTCTTTAATCCTGATGGCCATCACTCTTTAATTTACACGTGACGGCCTTGATCACCTTAAAGGGTGACGCCGTCACAAACTCCTTCAAAAACCTTCTGGATCGTCACATGTATTTTATTTATCCAACCCATTTCCAAGTCGTGACGCCGTCAAGAGCAATTCTTGACGCCTTTAGGTACTGTTTTCAGCATATTTTGGAGACTCTGCCGTTTTCTTCGCTTTTTGCTCCAAAAACGTCCAAAATGCTTCCTTTTCCAAGATTTCTTCTCCAAAGTACCTAAAATGACAAAATGAACGATTTAGGGCAATATTTGATCAAATAATCTCGAATTAGGGCTTAAATGACCCCCTAAAAGCGGTACACTTTTCGCCTCATCAAATACTCTTACACTGGAGATTTGCTTGTCCTCAAGCAAATGCGCTTTTATTCTAATCAAAATACAAGTTAGGGGTCATTTAACACTAATATAATATTAATTACAACAAATAATCATTCCACTAAAGACCAAAGACAAGCATGGAGGTCATACACTAGCACCTCACAAATAGTGTTTAGATACTCACATCTCTCGGGTGTAATAAAGTATATATCACAATAAGGAAATGGAAAAAATCTCTCACTACCTGTCATAACAAAATAGATTACCATAGGCTTGGGAAAGGATCAAACCTCCACCACTTGGCGTAAGCACCTAGGATAAACTATCAAAGAGGTCTTTTAAAAAGGTTATAACGTTAGGTGTAGGGATATGGAATACACGGTTTTGTTAGATAAAGGAATATTTACTGGTGGCGAGTTAATCATCTTGGTTAATTACATATACAATATGGCGTTGCTAAGCCAAGACTAGACTTGACTTAAGCTAATAAATCAAAAATAACAAAAACATAAAACAAGCATAGAACAAAACGGGATGGTAGTCCGTACGTTTTTCTCTTTTCTTTTTCTATTTTTTTTTTCTTTTTCTTAATTTTTTTGATTTTTTTATTTTTATTTATTATTATTATTATTATTATTATTATTATTATTATTATTATTATTATTATTATTATTATTATTATTATTATTATTATTATTATTATTATTATTATTATTATTATTATTATTTTGCATACACTTTTACCCTACCATCCAAAATAATACATCATAGGGAATGCAAGTACTTTTAAGATTAACGCACATATGGGGGTAATATATGATGTTCTTCCCCATTACTCCATAACACAAGTACTTTACCAATGAGTCCCATTCGTCCCAAAACAATATGTACAAGATATGACTCGACTTAGCAACCATGTAATCAATTAGATAATTAACTAAGGGTTTAAACAAATAACAATAATGCACTAAAGATGAGTGCATACACGGAAGGCTAAGGCGATTTGGTTGCACATTTGAGTGGGTTGTAACAAATTCTTCCTTTAAGTAAGATGCTTAAAGTTAGAAACGAAAAGATAGGCTCGGAGGGGTGTACTAGGGGTTTCGTGTACTAAAAATGAGTACAACGCTAAGGTTTGGGAAAAATTAATTGACTTTACTAGCCAAGTAATATGACTAAAATGGTCAAGTAATTATGATACGGGTTTAACACAAGGGTGATCCTAATGCCTCTTATCATGTAGTAAATACTACTACACGAATGTAGTCTCACTAGCGGTCTCGGGATGCATCACTAACGCAAGTTCTAGAATCTAAATGCTACCGGTACACTCATAAGCACTAATAATGAATGCTTTTCCTATCAAATCTAAAGGCGAACCTCACATATTTGGGTGGAAATTTTTTTTAAGACGTTCAAGCAAGTTACCAATTGGAAGTCTGCCAGTTTTCTTAAGCCTAACATCGATATCATTCAATTAAACAAGAGACAATAGGAAACAAGAATTATAAGCTAAACCAATTAGACCTATCGAAGTGTCACACCCTAATTGATGAAGATAGACACAAATATCAACAAGGAATCGATAAGATCTAATCAATTATATACAAGTTTCAGACAACCATAAGTAGACACAAGGTGAACTAGCAAAACATCATCAAAGAAGAGCAAGCAACAATGATAATGGAAGACATAATTAAGATAGAATCAACAAACCAATATATGATGTTTATGGAGAGATTGAAACCCTCTAAGTTGCTGGAAAAACACCTACCTAAACCCAGGAATCGACCTTAGGGTTTAGGGCTTACAAAAAGTGAAGTTATGATGTTATATTTATAGGCTCTTTTTTGCCCGACCCATCTTGACAGCATCAACCCGTAAGGAATGATGGCATCACGACCATTTTTTCACCAAAACGAAGATTTTTTCGTCTCGATCGTTTCATTTTTTGAATCGCTCAAATCCGAGTTCGTATGCAAAAGTTATGGCCAAAACAGTAACAACTACCGCGCGCGCAAGTTGTGACAAGTTAACACGTGATGGCCTACGTGACGCCTTCAGGAAGTCTTCTGGTCCATCACTCTTTAATTTAACACGTGATGGTTGATTGAGGCAAAAGCAGTCAACTTAAATTGACAAAAGGATGGTCAACCAAGTCAATCTGCCTAGAGTCAATGCTCCGCGGAATATAGGGTTTCCCCGGGTCGTTATTTCCCGACGGGGTGTGAATGGTTATCAAACGGGTTTGTGATCGGGTGAATTTGGACAGAAAAGGGGTTGTGATTGATTACACTACTGATTTATACAAGGAAATAGCTTAACTAAGCTATATTAACAAGATTGTAAATTTGGAAAAACCAGAAACGTTTAAAACCTAAAAATGCGTACGTTCAGATTAAAGTTACGTGAACGTACGAAATAAAACGCGAGTTTTGTACAAATAAAATAATTACGAATATGAAAATTACATTTTTCCAATCCTAATAATAAAAGAAAAATTTTTAGAAAATTAAAATTAATTTTTACACTATTTATATAATTATTATTAATTAAATACTATTTTCTAATTACTTATTAATTACTTAAATTATAACTAATTATGAAATGACACTAAAAATATGAAAAATAAATTTGGAAAAACCTAAAATATTATAAAACAAATTTTCAAACAGAAAATATATTTTTCCTACTTTTTAAATAATTACTATTAATTAAAAACTAATTATTAATTAATTTAAACTATTTTAAATTAAGAAAAATAGAAAATGAACAGTAAAAATTATAAGAAAATTCCTAAAATTATTTTATAACTTATAAAAGCTAGGAAAAATATAAAAACTACTTGTTACTTTATAAAAACTAATTATGCTATTTAATACTTAATTATTAATTAATTATTAATAAAACTAATATTAAATCTAATAATTACTAAATGACAAAATAAAATTCTGGAAAAATTTCTAAAAATACTTTAATATAAGAGGAAATTAAGAAAAATATAAAAATGCAAGTTACTTAATAAAAATCTAAAAAGGAAAATTAAAAAAAATTAATTTACATTAAATAGAAACTATCACGTATTTTTAAATTGGTTTTTTCTGGTTTTCCTTTTTGCAAAACTTTTTAAAAACTTAAAATGTGAAACTTCAATAAAGGGACTTGGGCTGAAGCATAAAAATAAGCACTTGATAAGCTAATGAGGTTGGCAGATTTGATGCTTTGGCTTAATAAGACTTGAAGTTGCACAAAAGCTACTTGAAAAGCTATACTAGGGTGACACAAAGGTGGATTAAGCTACAATAGGTAATGACCAATAGAAATAAGCCAAAAAGAATGGAATAAGCATAAGCAATAAGTTGAGGAAGGCCAATAAGCTCATTAGGTGTAGTTAGGTCCTCATTCCCTAGCTAACAAGCTGTAAACCAAGAAATAAGCACTAAGCCCTAAAGACTAGCTTATTGGCTTTCTAAAAAACCAAAAAACAGGGGGTGGGGCCTAATATAGTACAAGCTATGGACTGAAGAAAAAGGGACTTTTGGGACAGATGCAACAGTGGTGAGAGGGGTCAAGTGGGACTGATTAGTAGCCAAGAATAAGCTACCAATACCAAAACAAGCTCATCAATGAGTAGTCTAAAAGTGTAACTAATGAAGCCTAATATAATCAAAAAGGAAACACATAAGCATATGAGAAGGCAAAATATAAGCAGTTTATAACCAAACTTAAACTAAGGCATGAAAATGAATATTAAATGCTATTTAATCCTACTCACAAGCTGTTGCTAGAGGGAAAACAAGTTGAGGTACACTAATGGAGACTTTAAAAAAAACTAATGAGGGCAGATATAAGCAATTAACTACCATTATACTAGCCAACACTCACCTAAGGGGGGCTGCAAACAGGGGACACAGGCCAAAGGGCTTAATTGCAGGCCATCTCGAAACTTGTCAAATAAGCTCTTGCATGAAAGATAAGCCTTCACATGAGTAACTAGTACAACTAGCTTCCCATAAGAACAAATGGCAAACAACAAGCTCAAGAGACAAGCTCAGAATGAGCTTGTGGACTTGATGGGTTGGTCTTACCCAAGTGGTGCAGGGCAATGTTTTGAGAATAAGCTCCAAATAAGCCGATGATTAAGGAGTGAGAAAAATTATAAAAAATAAAATAAAATATGGAAAACTAAGTTGAGCTTCCACACTTTAAGAGTCCAAAAGCTTAAAATCTAAAACTTAAAACCGAGGTCAAGAAAATTCCACCAAGATTCCTAAAACTGACTCACTTTATGCATTTTGACTTTTATATTTGTTATGAACTTTGACCAGATTGCATTTCAAATGAACTTAACAGAATCCAAATGTTATGTTTAGATGATTGAATATTTGCTTAAGCTCAATTCAACATTGATATAACTAAATCTAGGGAATGAGGACCTAACTACACCTAATGAGCAGACAACACCCTTATAACTACAATTTTGACTTTTTAACTAATGAATACTAATTTTTATTGCTTAGTTACCCTATATGAACCTATTGTTAACTATTAGAACTAACATTAACCTACACCAACAAGTTAAACACCAGATACAAGCTTTTACCAAACACCCCTATATGGCTGTCTACCTAGGATTTCTTCCACTAATAATTTCAAAACTCCTAGAAACCAACAGTAATGAACTCAGATAGCTATGAAATGGTAAAACAAGAACAAACCTACACAATAATAAGTAGTTGCAAGTAAGCAGATATCAAGGAAGTGCCACAGGCTTATAACAAGCTAAATGGACAGTTGGAAGAGCAAGTATGAAACCAAGGGATATTCTGAGTTTGCAAATAGCATCAATGGCATCTAGTATCACTAATAAGCATGAATAACCATTGATAAGCAGTAGATAAGCTAATAAGCAAAAAGGTAAATTTTGCAAAGTGATTAGAGAAAACTTTAAATTGTATTAAACTGAATTTTAAAGAGTACAGGAGTGGAAGTAAAACCAAACAACACAAATTACACTAATCATGAAAACTAAAGTACCCTAAAATCTATTCTACAACTAAAATCCCTACCGCCAAGCTTGGCTACAAATTTTTCTATTTATAATGCCAGAATTAGGGTTCCATCTTTGGCTTCTTGTGGCGCCAAAAAGTCTCACCTGCTTTTCCTGGTTGAGTAAGAGGGTAAAGAAGCTTTAATTGCTTCTTGTTTGGTTGTTGAGGTCAAGGGGACATAGAGAGGTGGAGGTGAGGTGGAAGGATGGGGAGTTGCAGAGCAGGCAAGTGGGAGAAGGTGGGAGGTGGGATTTTTATTTTAGATGGGAGGGAGTAATAAAAAAAACGGGAGGTTTGTTTTTATTTTTATTAGGGTGGATTGGGCTGTGGTTAAGGGTAATGGGCTAAGGGTTAATTGGTGGGCTTGGGTAATTTGGTTTAGAAATTAACAAAGGATCCGTTTGGTATTATTGTTTCACAAGGACCTTTTTGTAGTTTTTGGATTTTTGAGGGACTGAAGTTGTAAGTTTCCCAAAGTAGTCACAAGGACCAAAGATGCCATACTTGATAAACCCAAGGATCATTGATGTAATTTTTCCATTTTAAAACACCCGGGGACCAAATATGTCAATTTTCAAAGTTGAGGGGCCTGTTTTGCCAATTTGTGAAACTTTTATCCAAGGACCAATATTGAACCTTTTTAAATTCCCAAGGACTTAACTTGACTTTTCTTTGAATTAATTTGACCAGGGACTAATTTTGACAATCTTTGAATGTTCAGGGACTGAAAATGTCAATTATGTAAACTTTGTTCGTTTTTCATTTGTTTTTAATCCTTTTGTCCCTGAAACTTATAAAAACACAGTCCAATGATATTTTTAGTATTTTGAAGCATTTTAAAGTGTTTTTGATTGTTTTTGTAGTGCAGAAGGTACAAAAATGATGAATATTTAGACACTCATCAATCCCCCACACTAAACTATTGCTAGTCCCTAGCAATAAACTGTTTTGAGAAAACTTAATGGATTTTAATCTCTTTACCAAAAGCCATTACTTCTGGAGTAGCCAAATGTTTCAGTTCAAGTAAGAACTATGGTCCACCTGATAACCATGTGATTTTGAGCAAACCACCAGCTGTCAACGGATTTGATTTGTCTTTACCAGAAGCCGTTTGCTTCTGGACTAGCCAACTCTTGATGGACATAGTCAACATCTTGGTGAGCTGATTACCAATTATGGTTTTTCCACTGCATTTACCACAAGCCATAATCTTGCGGGCTAGCCAACTCTTTCACTTTTTAGGATATGGCGAGTTGAGATACCATACAATTTTGGGCAAATTGTAAGCCATGAACGAATTTGATATATCTTTACCAAGAGCCGTTTGCTCCTGGATTAGCCAATCCTTTTATCGTTCAGACATGGCGGACTGATAACCACAAAAAATTTTGAAGCACAAGTGAAAAAATTTTAAAATTTTTGCCAAAAACGGGGGTACTAGATGGTAAAATGTGATAAAATTCGCTAGAATACCCCCCCACACTTAGAATTGAATATTGTCCTCAATATTCAAAGTCCCGGCTATTATGCCGAATCTTTGAACGTAAAAGGGCAACATTACAAGCTAAATGTGGAAACACCATTTTTTTTCACTTTATTGGTAACCACAGCATGGGTACTCCCCCACACTTAGGGTGAAAACCCTATATGCATTGGTTCTTGGGGAAGCATGATGTGGAAGAAATAATCTCCTTCGGACTTTCATTCAAGATGTTTGGACAAACATTTAAAGCACGTGAAAGTTCCACACCGATGAGATATAAAGACCCTGGCTTAAAGTAGTATAAACTATAAGCGGTGATGCCGGGGTCAAAAATAATGTCTTCATTCCCGAAGGAATGAAGAACAGGAGAAGTCACCCGGTAGGTGAAGAAAGGAAGAAAGATCTTGATGACAATCAAGATTGACTCATCATCATCAGAAAGAGAATTCATGATTGGTGTTTCATGAATCTCATCATTTAAGCTCATATGATCTAGACCTATTATGGGAGGGAGGGTTGGGATTTTAATATCAATAAAATTCTCAGGGTTGAGAATATTTCCCTCCGGAACACAAAGATCATCTTCGTCTAGATCAAAGTAAAAGTTATCATACTCCGGTGGAGATATGATATGAGTGAGTTCACCGGAGAACTCCCAAAGGTGAATGAATCATATTCGGGGAGAGAAATTTGAGAATGAGAAGTGGTACTGCCACTAATCTTCTCTCCTATATGATCAAAAGTAAAGGCTTCAAACTCCGGAATAGGATCATCAGAGAAAATGTCACTATCCTTAATTGGGATTGGAGATGAAATAGGTTTCTCTTTGAAAGCCTCGATTTTAGAAATGAGGAGATCGACATTCAATAATGTTGCACAAAGTACTTCATCCTTGATTTCAGTGTCAATCTCGTCATTCTCTTCTTCTAAGCTAACTAGCTTAGAAGGTAATTCTTCCATAAAAACGATGTCCCCACAAGATAACAAATGGTCATCAGTAGAATCGGAGAACATCTCAACATGATCAGTCGGGAAGACAAGAGGATGAGGGATATCACAAATATGATCAAGAATTCCCTGTGACTCTCTTGGGATTGAGACAAGGTTCTCAACACTAATTTTTATGAATTCGTCCGATTCCTTTTCAGGAACAGTGTCAAGATGCTCGTCCCCCATGCTCAAAGAGTGAGTGGGAACCTCGGGTGTGATAACAGTAGACTGAGATGGAATCTCAACAGATGGAATTTCATCTGATGAATCTTTATAAAATTGAAGAATATCAAGTGTATCTTCATCATCATTGTCATCAGGAATGAAACGAAATCGAGAGCTAGATCTGGCTGCTTTTTCTTTTGCAATTGATTCCCTAATAGATCTTTCATAGGAATCCTAGGAATTTATTTTAGCAGCCTGTTCTTTAGCTAACAATTCTTCCATCGATTTTTGTTTTGGATTATCTGGGGTATGTGTTATTCCTTTCAAGTCTTTCACTAAATCCAAAAGATCAAGGAGAAGACTTTGAGGAATTGGCTGAGATGGAGGTTCGTCATAATATGATGTGTCAAAAGTGTTACAAGGAAATGGATTCCTTGTTTGACAATCGGAGTTGAAGTGTGGACCTCCACAGTAATCACAACAGTAAAACTGATGTGGCTGTGGGTTGTATGTGCTAGAGTCATAATCGTTATCAGGAAACTGCTCATAAACAAACGTGTTTCCCGATTGACAATCAGCACTATAGTGTGGACCACCACAGTACTCACAACAGTAAAACTGCTGAGTCTCATGGTGTGGTAGCTGATGGAATAAATCAGTTGTGTCATGGTAGGAATAGGGATCTTGGTTATAAACAGACACGTTTCCTGACTCTACCATGCCACAACCGGGGCAGTTACCACCATTATGAGGATTACCACACCATTGACAAATAAGAAAGTGTGGATGAGACATAGAAAGAATCAAAAGGTTTGGGAGGGTAAGGAATGAAGAATCAAAAGGGTAGGAGGGTAGAGATGAATATTTTTGGTTTTTTGGAAAGACATTTTATATACAAATAAGAAAGAAAATCGTTTTGGTTTTTTTGTGTTCGTTGAAAACTGATTTTAAAATGTTTTTGTGAACCGTTTTGTTTTTATATGAAAATAAGAAGATAATATGAACAAGGGTGGTAAATATACAATGGATGTATATCCAAGCTCACCAATACGCAAAACCGTTTAGAATAACGCGCACAACCTCCCCGGCAGCGGCGCCAAAATTTTGATTGAGGCAAAAGCAGTCAACTTAAATTGACCAAAGGATGGTCAAACCAAGTCAAACTGCCTAGAGTCAATGCTCCGCGGAATATAGGGTTTCCCCGGGTCGTTATGTCCCGACGAGGTGTGAATGGTTGTTAAACGGGTTTGTGACCGGGTGAATTTGGACAGAAAAGGGGTTGTGATTGATTACACTACTGATTTATACAAGGAAATAGCTTAACTAAGCTATATTAACAAGATTGTAAATTTGGAAAAACCAGAAACGTTTAAAACCTAAAAACGCGTACGTTCAGATTAAATTTACGTGAACGTACGAAATAAAACGCGAGTTTCGTACAAATAAAATACTTACGAATATGAAAATTGCATTTTTTCAATCCTAATAATAAAAGAAAAATTTTTAGAAAATTAAAATTAATTTTTACACTATTTATATAATTATTATTAATTAAATACTATTTTCAAATTACTTATTAATTACTTAAATTAACTTAAATTATAACTAACTATGAAATGACACTAAAAATATGAAAAATAAATTTGGAAAAATCTAAAATATTATAAAACTAATTTTCAAACTGAAAATATATTTTTCCTACTTTTTAAATAATTACTATTAATTAAAAACTAATTATTAATTAATTTAAACTATTTTAAATTAAGAAAAATAGAAAATGAACAGTAAAAATTATAAGAAAATTCCTAAAATTATTTTATAACTTATAAAAGCTAGGAAAAATATAAAAACTAGGTGTTACTTTATAAAAACTAATTATGCTATTTAATACTTAATTATTAATTAATTATTAATAAAACTAATATTAAATCTAATAATTACTAAATGACAAAATAAAATTCTGGAAAAATTTCTAAAAATACTTTAATATAAGAGGAAATTAAGAAAAATATAAAAATGCAAGTTACTTAATAAAAATCTAAAAAGGAAAAAAAAATTACATTCAATAGAAACTATCACTTATTTTTAAATTGGTTTTTTCTGGTTTTTCTTTTTGCAAAACTTTTTAAAAACTTAAATTGTGAAACTTTAATGAAGGGACTTGGGCTGAAGCATAAAAATAAGCACTTGATAAGCTAATGAGATTGGCAGATTTGATGTTTTGGCTTAATAAGACTTGAAGTTGCACAAAAGCAACTTGAAAAGCTATACTAGGGTGACACAAGGGTGGATTAAGCCACAATAGGTAATGACCAATAGAAATAAGCAAAAAAGAAGGGAATAAGCACAAGCAATAAGTTGAGGAAGGCCAATAAGCACTTGGCCTTAACTGAGTATGAAACAGGGGACCAGGGCAACCTTTAGGCCAATATGGGGCCCACCAGGGTGATTGGAAGCCCAATGTGAAACTTGACTCTAAAAGTCACCCAGATAAGCTTTCTAATAAGCCAAAATCCAGCCCCTAGTTCCCACTAATGATCACTAGGGGAGGGCATGAACTTGGGTACTCAATCTGAAAAACTCAGCATACAAGGGTAAATTGGACAAAACTAAAGGGGGATGCAGCCCTAGCTAACAAGCTGTAAACCAAGAAATAAGAACTAAGCCCTAAAGAATAGCTTATTGGCTTTCTAAAAAACCAAAAACCAGGGGGTGGGGCCCATTATAGTACAAGCTATGGACTGAAGAAAAAGGGACTTTTGGGACAGATGCAACAGTGGTGAGAGGGGTCAAATGGGACTGATTAGTAGCCAAGAATAAGCTACCAATACCAAAACAAGCTCATCAATGAGTAGTCTAAAAGTGTAACTAATGAAGCCTAATATAATCAAAAAGGAAACACATAAGCATATGAGAAGGCAAAATATAAGCAGTTTATAACCAAACTTAAACTAAGGCATGAAAATGAATACTAAATGCTATTTAATCCTACTCACAAGCTGTTGCTAGAGGGAAAACAAGTTGAGGTACACTAATGGAGACTTTAAAAAAACTAATGAGGGCAGATATAACCAATTGACTACCATTATACTAGCTAACACTCACCTAAGGGGGGCTGCAAACAGGGGACACAGGCCAAAGGGCTTAATTGCAGGCCATCTTGAAGCTTGTCAAATAAACTCTTTAATGAAAGATAAGCCTTCACATGAGTAACTAGTACAACTAGCTTCCCATAAGAACAAATGGCAAACAACAAGGTCAAGAGACAAGCTCAGAATGAGCTTGTGGACTTGATGGGTTGGTCTGACCCAAGTGGTGCAGGGCAATGTTTTGAGAATAAGCTCCAAATAAGCCGATGATTAAGGAGTGAGAAAAATTATAAAAAATAAAATAAAATATGGAAAACTAAGTTGATCTTCCACATTTTAAGAGTCCAAAAGCTTAAAATCTAAAACTTAAAACTGAGGTCAAGAAAATTCCACCAAGATTCCTAAAACTGACTCACTTTATGCATTTTGACTTTTATATTTGTTATGAACTTTGACCAGATTGCATTTCAAATGAACTTAACAGAATCCAAATGTTATGTTTAGATGATTGAAGATTTGCTTAAGCTCAATTCAACATTGATATAACTAAATCTAGGGAATGAGGACCTAACTACACCTAATGAGCAGACAACACCCTTATAACTACAATTTTGACTTTTTAACTAATGAATACTAATTTTTATTGCTTAGTTACCCTATATGAACCTATTGTTAACTATTATAACTAACATTAACCTACACCAACAAGTTAAACACCTGATACAAGCTTTTACCAAACACCCCTATATGGCTGTCTACCTAGTATTTCTTCCACTAATAATTTCAAAACTCCTAGAAACCAACAATAATGAACTCAGGTAGCTATGAAATGGTAAGACAAGAACAAACCTACACAATAATAATCAGTTGCAAGTAAGCAGATATCAAGGAAGTGCCACAGGCTTATAACAAGCTAAATGGACAGTGAGAAGAGCAAGTATGAAACCAAGGGATATTCTAAGTTTGCAAATAGCATCAATGGCATCTAGTATCACTAATAAGCATGAATAACCATTGATAAGCAGTAGATAAGCTAATAAGCAAAAAGGTAAATTTTGCAAAGTGATTAGAGAAAACTTTAAATTGTATTAAACTAAATTTTAAAGAGTACAGGAGTGGAAGTAAAACCAAACAACACAAATTACACTAATCATGAAAACTAAAGTACCCTAAAATCTATTCTACAACTAAAATCCCTACTACCAAGCTTGGCTACAAATTTTTCTATTTATAATGATAGAATTAGGGTTCCATCTTTGGCTTCTTGTGCTTCTTCTCTCTGTGAGTGCATCCCAACCATTGGATTGGTTGTTGATAATCCCAGCCTTTGATTCCTAATATGGCGCCAAAAAGTCACACCTGCTTTTCCTGGTTGAGTGAGAGGGTAAAGAAGCTTTAATTGCTTCTTGTTTGGTTGTTGAGGTCAAGGGGACATAGAGAGGTGGAGGTGAGGTGGAAGGATGGGGAGTTGCAGAGCAGGCTAGTGGGAGAAGGTGGGAGGTGGGATTTTTATTTTAGATGGGAGGGAGTAATAAAAAAAATGGGAGGTTTGTTTTTATTTTTATTAGGGTGGATTGGGCTGTGGGTAAGGGTAATGGGCTAAGGGTTAATTGGTGGGCTTGGGTAATTTGGTTTAGAAATTAACAAAGGATCCGTTTGGTATTATTGTTTCACAAGGACCTTTTTGTAGTTTTTGGATTTTTGAGGGACTGAAGTTGTAAGTTTCCCAAAGTAGTCACAAGGACCAAAGATGCCATACTTGATAAACCCAAGGATCATTGATGTAATTTTTCCATTTTAAAACACCCGGGGACCAAATATGTCAATTTTCAAAGTTGAGGGGCCTGTTTTGCCAATTTGTGAAACTTTTATCCAAGGACCAATATTGAAACTTTTTAAATTCCTAAGGACTTAAGTTGACTTTTCTATGAATTAATTTGACCAGGGACTAATTTTGACAATCTTTGAAAGTTCAGGGACTGAAAATGTCAATTATGTAAACTTTGTTCGTTTTTCATTTGTTTTTAATCCTTTTGTCCCTAAAACTTATAAAAACACAGTCCAATGATATTTTTAGTATTTTGAAGCATTTTTAAGTGTTTTTGATTTTTTTTGTAGTGCAGAAGGGACAAAAATGATGAGTATTGAGACACTCATCAATGGCCTACCTCCATTAAAACATGATGCCGTCATTCTTTAATCCTGATGGCCATCACTCATTAATTTACACGTGACGGCCTTGATCACCTTAAAGGGTGACGCCGTCACAAACTCCTTCAAAAACTTTCTGGATCGTCACGTGTATTTTATTTATCCAACCCATTTCCAAGTCGTGACGCCGTCAAGAGCAATTCTTGACGCCTTCAGGTACTGTTTTCGGCATATTTTGGAGACTTTGCCGTTTTCTTCACTTTTTGCTCCAAAAACGTCCAAAATGCTTCCTTTTCCAGATTTCTTCTCTAAAGTACCTAAAATGACGAAAGGAACGATTTAGGGCAATATTTGATCAAATAATCTCGAATTAGGGCTTAAATGACCGCCTAAAAGCGGTACACTTTTCGCCTGATCAATGTTTATTTTATTTCATTTATGTTGCTACACGTTCATACTTATATTACTATTAATTTTATCGTATAATTAAATTCTTAAAGCTAGCCGCCCCACCGGGGCGGGCCTAAAATCTAATATATATATATATATATATATATATATATATATATATATATATATATATATATATATATATATATATATATATATATACTAGACTTCTAAGCCCGCCCGATGGGCGGGCATGACTTGTAATGATAGTTTGGATGGTTTTACTTATAATTATTATTTTTATGGTAACTTATAACCTATCAAGGAATTCTTTTGTAGACAACGTTGTTTGTGAAATTGATGTAGTTGTCATCTTTGTCACAACATACCACTTTTTGACCTTTCTGAATTTTTACCTATGAATAGCTACATAATACATATAGTTGTCCATGTGAAAAAGTTGGCCGCTGCAAATAAGTGCCACCGTTGACAAAATTTGACATTGACTTTCGTTTAAGCTCAAAAATCATCTTCTTGTCGGATGGGCTTATTATCTTGCAAGGCATAGCGCAAAACGTAACCACTTTACCACCTGCATAATTGTACATGGCATATTAGGCTCTATATTAAATAACATGATGTTGACAGTTAAGTGTTCGGATTAAAAAACAGAGACATGGTTAAAGAGGAAACAATAATCTAATTTTGCTACAAATTACCACAAAATATCCATACAAACTTAATTACGCTAGTGTATAATGATATTAATACAAAATTGCATAACTAATATGAGAAGATACATAAGGTTTACAATAAAAGTTATATGAAGCAACTAAATAACCTGGACCGTAGCGGGCTAAGTTTCTGTCGGCTGGTATGTGTGCTCACGTTATGCAAGCTGGTATCCTGGCGCCTAAAATAAGTTGCAACAATAATCACAGCGAACAGGTTAGTATCAGTTATTTTGGTAGGTAAGAGAAAAGCATAAATTCTATAATGATAAACGCACCAGATATATAACAAATAATCTCCAAACGTTAGGAAACATTTTTTGTATTTTAGACTGTTGAGAAGCTGAATTAAGAAATTATAGACTACAATTAAGAAATTATAGATTACTCTCTTAGCAAACACAAACCTTTGCGGTACATGTATGAAAGGAACGTTGAATTTATGAAATGATAGACACAATTGTTACCTCCAACTGTTTGGGCCATTCTGTATGCTCCAAACTGTTGAACAATGAAATTGTCACCAGTGTCAATATTGACACCTATACAGTTAACAAAATACGGAATGTAAAAAATCTCAGACTTAAATGTTAGACGCAATTGTAAAAAAAAATAAAATAAATAAAAAAATAAAAAAAAAGAAGAAGAAGAAGAGAAAGTGGCACCTTTAAGGTCCTTGGAAAGGTATTAGTTATAATTATTGTTGGAAGGTATTAGTTATCGTGGCTACTATTTCTGAAATCGCTACAAAAATCTTTGCTGCAATAGGATTTCCACAATAGTAGCCTTCCATTTGTATTTCGAATGCAAAAAGGAAAAAGTCAAAACTTGTAAATATGTAACACGATGCACAAAATTCGGATTGCTATAAACTGGTTACTGGTTTCAAACCATTTAGTCCCCTTAACGCATAGCCCACGAAACAATATGAACTGTGCTTCCCATCAATAAGGATCAACTGAAACTTTAAATGTATAAGCCTAACTTAAGATAATATGGAGATGCTTACATCAAAAAGTATAAACTCTCACCCGCCCTACTATATGTAAATCTTCTCTTAGCTGATTCTCAACTACATAGCGCCCACTTAGATCTCTATCAACACCACCCCATAACTATAGACATTGCTCTTTTCTATTATGTTCATCATGTGACCATATTCTGCAGTAAATAAGCGTAATTCTACTAAAAGATACAGCTGCTCTAATTGTTAAGGTAGTCAAAACTGTTTAGGTGCTAATATCTCTTATGTGATTCGCACTGCAGAAACATATTCTCACCATCTTTTTTATGTCTTCGCATTGCAGGATGGTGAGACCAGCTCATGAGAAGGGTGTTAATATCATCCTTATTCTACTTTGACTTTTACACTTATATAACATTCAAAATATAGACGTGGAAAACTGACTAACAAACTCTCTGTTATCAGACGATGGTTGCCATTAATCTCTTTTCAAAATACTCAAAAACAAATTATTTGAAGCTCATTAATTGAACATGTTACTGCATTTCAATTACAACATCCATTAAATTCTAATTAAATAACCATCGTCTATTTCATGCACTAATCAACTATATATATGAAACAATAACTCGTTATGCGAAATTGTTTAGTGACTCAACTTACTGTTTTTTGGGAAGATGTGGAAAGCCCATGATCATCTGATGCTTGCGATTTTTTTTAAAAAAGTGGAATTTGATTTTGTAGTACACTCGCTAAACATCTTTGAGCAGTTGCATCCCGCTCTGCAGATATATGAACATCTTCTGTGACCTTCTGTTCTTGCTCAACTCGCATTAGCACCTCTATTAATATACATGGCGCTATATAATTGCATCTTGACTTAGAAAGAGGTTGCAAATACTTTAAAGTTATCACAAAAATATAAATAAAATTAGGCAAACCTCAAGCATTGCTTTTTCTTGTTCTTTCTTATCAGCAAGAATTTGTTGCAGGTCTAACACCTCTTCTTCCATATATTCAATCTGCATGACGTAAGAAACATTAAACACTTCTTTTCACATTGTTTGGTGCCTAACACGAAGAGAGATATATAACCATAAATGAGCCTGGTTAAATAATTAGTAGCAATTCCTTTATAATATCGAAAGTTGTAATCCGAATCTAGAAATTTTAAAGGAAATAGGCGGTTCACAATTTTTCAATGTGGCATATTAGACTATCAGTGGTGGAAAAATGGGCAGGCTAGAATGGTTGGAGGGGTTAAAACAGCTTCGATCAAAACCCGTCATTTGATAACATGTCAAAGCGGGCCGGGTTGATCTGCAAGCATTTTTCTATCGTAACCAAGTTTTTAGAGTTTACCCCGTTTGTCCCTTTAGATGTGATATATTATTTTATCACATGACTCAACTAATGTTTTTAGGTAAACGGATTTAATATGGCGGTTTGGTACCTATAAGACATGCCCTCTCTAACTGTACCATACTAAGTAAAGTTTTAAATGTGCTTCAAGAAAAAACATGAGAAGAAATGTTAGATATATATGATGTGGGAATACCCTTGCGCTCAATTCCCGTCGATTATCTTGTTGAGCCATCTCCATGAGCGTTGTCTCCAACTCCTCATCTCTATAAGGCCACAAGTAGCTTGTTATAGGTCCATATTTTATAAAAGCTTTCATGAAGAACACTCATAATCTGAATTAAACATAATTGATGCCAAGTAGTAATGAGATATTTCATAAGTTATACAATAAAAAAGCATGCATGTGCAAAATCAGAACTTGATCAGTTACACTCTATAACTGTGGATAACAAATAAGCTTGAGGTGGAAATTTCAACCCATTTACTTATAAATGGGTCGATATGGGTCATGTTTTATCTGTAACGGGTAAAGTAAAGATTTAACTTGAAAATTTTGTAAGGTTTAGTTTATTAGAAAAATCCTATAAAATAAGTAAAATGGATTTTATCTCCAAATTGTAATTCAATAACCTGTTTGACTCCGTACCATTCCCACCCAACCCCTAATCTGCCACCTCATAAGTGAAAAAAATTCAATAATGAGATCGGAAAACGTTAACTTCAACAAAAGTGGATGAACTATTATACTTGATGGGTGTTTGGATTAGCTTAGTTTCCAGGCCTATGGGCTTATTCGAACTTGAAAAAGCTCATAAGTCCACTTTTGTGGCTTATCAATTTATCAAGTCGAGCTTATATGCTCAAAAATGAGTTTATGAGCTTTTCAATTTTAAAATAATAATGACGGAGTGATTACGGGCCAACTTTTTTATCCCTGTTTTCACTTGACTGAATCCAAAATTGTTCTCAGTGCCGCTTCAGTCAACACATCTACAAACTAACCGACCGCCTTTTTTGTTTTTCCTGTAAAAATGTTAATTAAAAATCTAATAAATGTGACCCAATGTGACTCACACTGTTTGACTCATTATCTAACAAATGTCTGACTTGCACATATATCCACCTCTACTTGGGCTTAGTTAACTGTTTGTGTATATTGACAGGATATGTAAAGATTAGTAAATGAATATTAAAGAACAACGATGAACTTACACTTCTGGTAATCATGTGCAGATTGATTCTGGCCTTGGGATTTTGTTAATGCTATAGATGATAGAATTTGTCAGGAAAACAACATTTTAACCCAAGCATCAGGTAAAGCAAAGTCGTTACATATTTAAACTTGGTACTATTTGGTGAAACATTTGGACCTACCAGAAGTCCAGAACAAAAGATCACCACTTGTCATTGAATTAACACTGACAATAGACGGCATGTATGGAATACAATTCCCATCTGAACTAAAGGTACTATGCCTTTGTTGGTATTGTTTTATCACATACGTTTTCCATAACATGAACGTTAGGAACACTTTGACTTGCTGCCGCGTCATGGCTACTGATATATGTTCCATTGACAATTCATTATTGGACACCCTGGGCACCTTTATTTTATTATTAGTACCCTGTATTGTTCCTTGATCATTAGGTGCAATGCATATATAACTCACAAGAATGAAAACAATTTAAAGTATACATAAGACTGAAGCATAATATTAACATAACATGTACCAACACAAAACGCAATGCAAAAGATGTTATCATTCTTTTATATCCTAGAAACATCAGAAACATTATAAAAACAATTGTATAATATTAACATTCATCTAATAAAAAAAGTAGAGTAAGAAAAAAACCTGATCACAACCGTAGACAGGTCCATGACGAGATAGCCAACTGAAGAATCATAGGAAGGAAAAAAGGTATGAGAAAAAGTATATTATGTAATAAAAGAAATACTTGTCTAATAGAGTGGAGTGTGACAATGGTGATTTCTTAGGACTCGCATTAGTGACTGTAAAACCAACCATTGTGCCGATAGCTCACTCTTCACTCCCTCAATTTCTTCACCTTCACCATACCATAATTTTAAAATCAGTACCGAAATAAGCACACCTGCTGAAACACAAATGAAACATGAAACAACTTGAAACATCCTAAACACGTTAATTCGCCAACTCCATAGTGCATGATCATCAAACCTTGACCTGTTGTCTAAAATACGCTTAAAGATTTGAGTTGTTTTTTTTATACCAGGAGTGTCTATAACATAAAATAGAGTTTTTAGTTCAATTAAGCACCTAATTTGTTACTTCTCGAGTTTCACATGATAATTCTGAACAGGGGTGTTTAGAAGTGCCACTAAACTAATGTGATCTAAAATCCCAGTAGTCACTTTTTAGTGTTGGTCAAAAAGCTAATTTTGCAAATATCCACTGAAAACGCACATCAAAACATCCCTAGCTAAAGACTAACCTTTGTACAGAGATGACACGCTTGGCGCTAAATTGTTGCGTACACCACAGATTCCTGCAGTATTTAATTGAGTACACATAATAACAGATACAAAAAAGTGTCTAACAAACCTTATATTAAGTGAAGATTATGCTAAAAATAAAATTTAAAAATGAATCTTTACCTATTTCTCAAAGAACCACGAAAGATCCGACGCGGATGGCATTCCAATGAGTTGAAAAGCATTTATATCCGTAGGTTTTCATGGATCTCTATCTGAACCCGTTGGATGCAAAAACCAAAAGAATATCTAAGAAATGTTACATTCTCAAAAATCTGGAATAAAGAATGAAGTAGTAATTGATTTCTTACCGTCTTGTGTAATCATAAAACTTCATCATGCAGCCTGATTCTCTCTGAGGGTTCCCTCGATTGATAACTTGAAATTCGTTTAGGATAATTTGAGAGAATATTATGTTTTATTAAAGCATACGCAACTATCATAAAGGTAAGAAACATACCACTCCAAGTGCATATCTTATCAAGGGGCAGTGCCAGACTAAATACATGACGAAGCCTTTTGTTTATATGACATATGAAATCAGCACACAATAGCTTTATAATCATTTGGCATATATATAAATTTTAGACACTCTTGTCACAAAACAGCTGCACCAGGATAGTATCATGAATCTATCATACCTACCAAGTTTGTGCTATATTCCATCAACTCACATTATGTCAAATTTAGTTCATTTTCCTACCCAAAAAAATTACAGGCTACTTATTACCACCCACACAACCTCATTATTACTCATGCCACCTCAAATATTTGTAATTCAATATTACCACCACCAGTTGGGTTATATAACCTGAGTTCAAGACTTCCATTGTTGAATCTCTTTGAGTTGCGCCACCACCTTTGCTCCAACAGCCTTGAATTGGCACTAAAAGTTAGCAAATTTTGATTACGTAACATCATCAGTTTTGTAGGAGTCATGTACCTCAGCATGGCATGCCCCAAACAAAATTGTAATCCTCTTTTCAAATGCATTAGAAAGAATTTGGTTGCATTAAAAAAAGACATATATCAGAATCTAAATGCAGATGTATATGGGTTACTGAATAGCCATATGTAACAAAACCATTCAAAGATATGATTCTAACAAAAATTAACTGATCAAACTATAAGTTTTATGAATACATAAAAACCCATTTAGGTCGAATAAGATAAAGTATTGAAATCATTAATTATGGTTACATTTAACTTATATATCTTTAAAGTTACACAATAGTATTGGGTCGAAGTTTGGAGCATGTGAATAATAAAATCAAAAAAGTATGTAGATCAACATACTAAGAAACAGTTAGTTTTCACTTTTCATGTAGGTGCTCATGATACAGATATAAACCGGTAGATGTCTGTCTACAAAAAATTTCTTCTTTAGTAGAAATATAATAATTAAGATCTTAAAAGTTAGAAGGATGAGCTAGACTCTAGACCAAGACATTTATGTCAATAAAGAAAAGGTGTAAATCACGAATGCACTCTTATAACAGGCTACAAATGTCATCGTATGTTAAAAGAGATGTACCTCCTCAAGACGAGAGCTTGTACGATGCATGCCAGGCCCCATGATAGATTCACAATCAGGAAAGTTTTCCACGAGCTTATTGTATACATCTACTGGTAGAGTTGCAGTGACAAACAGATATTGAGTAGTCACAAGTGACAAGTTCATCAAACTCTGCAATGCCGGCTGGAAATCCTCATCTTTAAACAGTATGAATATATATATGTTTTTTAGTAAAAACATAATCTATATTGATATTAAGAAATCATGGTGAATGTTAAGGACAATTATATAATAAGGACAATTGAAGATCTAGCCACATAAGTAACATACATACCTCATGGTGAGCCTCAGATGCAAATGGCCGTCATGCTGTTTTGATTTAGGGTTTTGAAGAAGATGAAACTCATACGTATGACTATATCCGTAATGTTTAAATCCTATTTTGTATGTTTTTTAAAAAATCCGGTTTAAATTTTTTTCTAAACATTATAGTTTTGGCTTTGAAGTATGTAACTCAAAAATTAAGTTGGTCAAGTGGTAAAAGTAGTTAGTAATGTATCAAAAGATCCTAGGTTCGAATCCTGCATAATATATTTTTACACTAATAAAAACCGAATTTTACATTATTAAAAATTGCCGAAATTAATTTTAAAAAAAATATATGAAATAAAAAATTGCTTTAAAAAATTGCCGAAATTTAATTAAAAAATACGAAATAAAAAAAAAATAAAAAATTGCTTAGGTGGACACAATGTGATGACATGGCTGAAATTGAATTACTGGGCATTGACTGGACAATGACTGGACATTTCCTTCAAATGCCTCCTGTTATATATATATATATATATATATATATATATATATATATATATATATATATATATATATATATATATATATATACATATATTTGTATATATATACATACATACATATATATATATATATATATATATATATATATATATATATATATATATATATATATATATATTTATATATATATATATATAAATGCTAGCCGAGTACCCGTGCTTAGCGGCAGCGGTGTCTGATTTTTGACAAAATTTTAACGGGGAATTATTTTCTTTTGATAAACTATAATTTTAGCATGGTTACATAGCGGTAGCTATGTATAGCTTTCAAACAAAATTTGGTGATGTGAATCTGTACGTGTGTGCGAGTTTTCAACAAAATTCAATAGACAACATATGGTTTTTATAAAATTTCAAATTTCAACTTTTTAAATTTCAAATGGCAAGCTTAGAAAATAATTTTGAAATATTTTAATTATCAAAAGTTGTAGTTTTTTATTGGATGGTTGTGCGATAAGTTTAATATCACTCGATTCTTTGAAAATATTATCTTATATTTTTTTCAAATAAAATCCATTCTTGTGCTTAGTTCTTCCGCAATACAGAATTTTATTCAAAATTGTTAAGATAAGAGTGCTTCATGTTCCACATAACCAATAACACTTATTATTGTGTTATATCAGCGTCACTTTACCACTTCCCCAATAGCACACATATAACTAAAACACCTTTGTTAGCAATAAAACCAATAACTGTTATTGGTGCATGTTAATCTTACAAAAATACCACCAAGAATACCAATTCGTCAATTACATTCACATTGCCAAGATGTTTTATAATTGAGGACTTGCGGTTTATATTTATATGGTTGTCATATTTGTTCATGGGTTTCACGCAAGTCGTCTTACCACTTTGGGTAACAAATTTTAGAGAATTAATAATTCATTTTTTAAATAATGTTATAATTTTGATCAATTCAAATATCCAGAACTTGTCAAAGTTATGACATTTCAAATATTTACCACTTATAGCTTTTCAAAAAAAAAAAATAAAAAAAAACAAAAATTTGGATGTTTTAAACATTTTAGCTATATGTATTTCAAAGTTACAAATGTGTCTTAGTTACAAATTTTGAGATTTCAAAGTTTCACATGCGAGTGTAATTTCAATGTTTCTACGTTACAAAATTTTATTGTTTAGTTGTTATAGGAAGATTTTTGTTGTCTTGGTATTAGTATTCTACATCTTCTTTTATTTAAAACATATTGAGATATCTTCTCTTCACCTTTTGGTACTTCTTTTCATGACTGTACCTTTTGATATACTTCTACTAAGTTATGTCAACATCACCAGCCCCATCTTCCAAATACCAAAATTCATGTTCAAAATTTTTACTTTTATGAAAGCGGGAATACGTAATTTTTAAATTGCAATAATTTATGAAAAACAAAGGTCATATACAAGGTATAACTCTTGTAGCATGAAATACTATCTGACCAAAAAAAAGTTAAAACCAACTTAAATTGCTTTGAATATTCAAAACTAAATAAGTAAAAGAGATGTAACAAAATACTAACACAAAACTTCAACCACCCTTTTGATTTTGCCTTTTATATTATAACCTTCGATAAAATTTGGTTATGATATAGGGTTATGATTTCATTATATTATCTAAGTATAACTTCTTTGAGTTCTAAGGGGTGACAGATTCTTTAGCAGCCATTTCATAACCCATTTCGGAAATTCATTTCTACCAAAAAAAATTTCAAAGATAAGACACATTATAGACAAACTCAAAAAATTTACCCAATAACCATTATTACAAGTATTAACTTTAAAAAATAAGTATAATTTTATCTATTTTTATAACCTATTTCGTTTCATCATAATCACTATCAGTAAAAAGTTGAAATACATTAACAGACTCCAAACTCCAAAGCTATCTATTTTTGTAACAACAAATAAACAACGAAAATACAACTCAAAAAATTAATAACCAAAATTAAAAGAGGTTTTATGATAACGCATTAGTATTTTCTTTATGTCACAAAAAAAGGCTTTGAAATTTTCTTTATGTCACAACAAAATCTGCATACACTATAACCATTATAACAACATTTACCCAGTAACCATTATTACAAGTGTTAACTTTAAAAATAAAAGATAGATATTCCTGGGACACAAGCGGCGGTAGTAGGAATTTCCAGCAACACCACGGTGGAAATGGCTATTCTGGCAACACTAAGGAGGCAACAATACTTTCTGGTGAGACATCAGCTGTAACAGATTTTTCCGGCAATGGCAGCGGCGGGTATGGTCGAGGCTGCAAAAAAAGGACCAAAAATGTTATAAGAACTCAGATCTATAAAAAAATCTACAGATCTGAAGAAGAAATTCTTCAAAACTTGTATAGTAGTCATGGATCTATTAAAAACTCAAAAGATACCTAAAAACATAAAAACCCTTTTTGGTGGGTGTTAGTCTCGGTGGTGGTTGGGCTCTCCGTGGAGGGGTTGATTTCGGTGGGGGTGACGTTGGGTGATGGTGAGATCCGGTGGTGAAGGAGTCCGGTGGAGGTGGGAGTTTTGGTGGTGTGAAAGATGAAAGTGTTTTGTGAGAAGAGCGTGTGTTTTTTGTATGGTGTGTATGTTTTTGTGTTGTGTGAGATACCTGGCTCAAAATATCATCATCATCGTCACACACTACTCACTAATTCGTGTCACAACATCACACACCCGTCACCATAGTCACACACCAGTCACCACCACTATAGGCAACAGAAAGAGATGAGGCGGCATCAGTGGTGTTGATGTGGTTTGTTGAGACAAAGAGATGATAGTGTAAGAGAGATGAGAGAGTATTTTTTTTAACCGAGACATGAGATGTGTGAATGTGTGTTTTTTTTAAAGGATGAGAGGTTGTGTATGTGTGAATTTGGAAAG
>CM060705.1:101608053-101633053 GCA_030686995.1 Artemisia argyi
GTTTTATAGAGAAAAGTATATTTGGATAGAAAAGTGAGAAAAAAAGTTATAGGGTAGATTTTGAAAACACTTGAAAGTTTAGGGTAAAAATGAAAACAAATCAACAAAAGATGGAAATCAAATCAGATCATCATTTTTCAATTCATTCACGAATAGAGATGAGCTACTCCATCTCCACCTTTTGCACCACCACCACCCCCACCGTCGCCACCATCTTTCCTCGTGCAACCACCGAGTCAATCTTCACTCCACCACCGTCACACCGAAGCCCAACCAGAAGATGAGCTACTAACGGTCCACCACCGTCTTCCGTCGTGAAACCATCGCGTAAATCTTGACTCCGACACCATCACACCATAATCTCTTCTTCAGGTTAATCAATTATATATAACATTTTTAATTATTTAATTTATATAATTTAATTTATTTATTTATTTATTTTAGTGTTCTAATTATTTATAGCAAATTTGATGAAAAAATGCATAAAAATTATTTTTAATAAAGTTGCACATCAGGTGTTTGATAAAATGTTGCGAGTAAGATTTTGTAACTGCGATGCACTAATTTACAGCATATGTGTTTATTATTGAAGGATATGAAACATCTTAGGTCATCTGTGTGTAAATTTGCAACATCTATGTTTGTGGTTGGTGCATCAGGTTAAAGATTTGTATGAAGTGCATAATTGAACATATTAGAGCGTCGGTGGATATGATTTGTGCATCGTTATACATATTAAGGCATCATTGTATGTATTTAGTGTATCCGTTTGTACGTTGAGTGCATCATTGGTCATAGTAGGGCATCCATTTGTTTGTTTGATGCATCGTCGGAACTATTTGTGCATCTCTTTGTATGCTTAGTGCATCATTTAATATATTAGAGCATCAACTAGTATGATTAGGACATCAATGAGTGATGAGTGCTCAAACACTCATCGTTTTCGATATATTTAAACTGCCAAAACGCACAAAAACAATCAAAAAGATATCAAAATACTTAAATTATCCCAGGGATTGTGTTTTATGTGTTTTAAAAGCAAAATGTGCAAAAACAAAGAAAAAACGTACAAAGTTTGCAGTATTGGCAGTTTCAGTCCCCCAAGTTTCAAAACTTGTCAATTTTAGTCCCTATGCATTTATTTTTAAGGAAAAGTCAACCCAAGGTCTTAAAAGTCAAATAAAGTCAAAATTTCATAATTGGGTTGCAAGATTTCATAAATTACATAATTAGTCCCTGAAAATCCAAAGTTGGCAAAATTAGTCCCTGGGATGTTTTTAAATTTTGAAAAAGTGGGAAAATACAAAATTGGTCCTTGAATTATTGGCATGTGGAAAAAAATGACACTTTGGAGAACTTTGGGAGTTTGGCAATTTCAGTCCTTAATGTTTAGAAAAAATTGCAAAATGGTCCTTGTGTTAACTTTATACCAACCGGACCCCTTTTTTACCCAAAACAAACCAAACCCAACACAAGCCATGGTCTGATCCAGTTACCCCAGGCCCAAAACAAACCTTAGCCCACATTTTTTAAAACCGTTTTAAATAACTCCCCGCGTTGACCCGGTCAACTCTTCTTCCCCAACAGACAAGCGCGAAACCAGGCAACATTGTCTCCCCCCCCCCCCTCCACCTTTTCCACCAACTAAGCCCCCACAATCAATGCCCACACCTAACATCTCCACCACCATAAATGCTCCACCAAAACCCCACCAGAACCACTAAAAATTGCCCCGACACGTTTTGGCGCCAATTTTGCAATCAAGGGTGTGGATGCATTAAAAGCTAATCCAATGGATGGGATTTGGTCAGAGGGTCAAGGAAAAGTCATTGGGACCCTTAATTTTCAAAATGAAGCTGTGTGGAAGGCATATGGGATTATTTTTAGGTCGGTATATAAGGATAAGCTAATAGAAGCTAGTGGTGTGTAATTTTTTAGTTTTATTGTATTTTTCAGTTTATTTTTAATGTAATGTAACTCTTTTTATTAATGCAAGCTCAGTTTGAAGTTTAATTTTCATTTTCACTTTTCAAAGTATCATCTCAAATTTCCAAGTTCTTATTTAAGCATATAATGTTTGTCTAATCCACTCAGAAGCTCTTACAAACTCAGATAAAAAGGTTTTAGAAGCTTAATGAGCCTGTGTAAACATTGTTAAATCAGTTTTCAATAATTGCTAAAAATCAAGAAAAGTCAAAAATAAATGAAAAATTTGTGAAAAAAAAGAAGAAGAAAGCAAGGAGCACAGTGTATCTAGGATGGCTGTGGGTTAGGTACCTCATGGGAGGGCATAGGATTGGTTAATTTGGTCACTTGGTCCCTAATCAGTGCTTGGAAGGCTTATGTGAGCATTTTTCTTTAATTTTTAATTTCTCAGTAGTCTAGTTGATTATTGCTGTTTAAGTTACTCAATTGTTGTTTAATCTAGTAGTAGTAATCATTTGGTTGTATTTCATGTTTGTTTGAACCAAGTTTTCTTTATAAGTATCTGTTAAAGGGGTGTTTGGTTTAAGGTTGTTTGCTTGGTTCTACCTTGTCATTGGTGGATTTCTGTGTTTCACTTAGTTGTATGAGTATAAATTAGCTCAGGGGAACAAGAGTTTTGGTACAAAAGACTTCCAAAGTCAATATCACAAAGCTTTAATCACCACAGTTCACTGTGGTGATTTTTGGAGTCCAAATCACACAAAACCTTTTTCTAAGTTGATGATTTTACTCAAATCAGTTTTCATATAGTGTATCACAACTAATTTGATCACTAAATCTGTGTTTGAAGTTCACAAAAGTCAAAGAGTTTAGTTTTCTTTAAAAGTCAAATCTGTCTCATTGGATTTTTACCAAACTTTTGAGGTCTGTAACTTTTTTAGTTTAAGGAATTAAGGTCTGAAATTTCACAAGCTTAATCTTTGTCACTTTGTTGATTTTTAAGATTTATTTCAGATTTTATGGATTTTATTTAGTGGGTCCCACACCCTCTTGAAATAGGTTGCAGGGCAACCCATTGCCCTGTTCTCAGCAGACCCATTCCACACCACCACCTTTTGTGGTGGTTTGTGGCCAACTCAGTGGTCTTTACCACTTGATTCTGGTTCATCACAACCCCCCTCCTACCAGGGAGTAGTTTTGACCCATTTGTTTGAACCCCAGGTCAGTGGACCCCACCTTACTTGGACCCTTAAGTTTGTCCCAAAACTGCCTCAGTCTCATTTTGCTAACTGCTTATTTATAGCTTATTGGCTTATTGATACTTGTTTGTTGCCTATTATTTGCTTAATATTGTTCCTTATACTCAGTGAATCCAAGTTTAACCATTGTGGACCCCACATTTCATCATTTGAGCTAAAACACCCCACAGTCAACAAAAGTCAACTGTGGATGCATTAAGCACTTGAATTGCTTATTCAGTGGGTTTAAACAAAAGTGTTTTTGTTAAAGTTACTTTTTTTTAGCTTATTATCAGTTTAGAAAAAGAAAAAATCCAAAAAACCACTTTTAAGAATAGTGATAGCTTCTATTTAATAGGATTTATCTATTTATTTTTCTTTTTAATTAATTTCTAAAGTAATATATCACTTTTATATTTTTAGAAATTAAATTTTAGGTTAAAATAATTTTACAATTTTTTCCAGAATTTTATTTTGTCATTTAGTGGTATTTCTAATTAACTTTAGTTTAATTTAGTTTTAATTAATATTAATCAATTAATTAGCATAATTAGTTTTTATATAGTATAACCTAGTTTTTATAATTTTTATAGCTTCTATTTTAGTTAAAATAATTTTATAAATTTTTCTAGAATTTTTATTGTCCATTTAATAGTTTTCATAATTTAAATAGTTTAATTAGATATTAATAAATAAATAGTATAATAATTAGTTAATTAGTTTAAAAATACATAAAATTAACTTTTTATAATTTTTTAGGATTCCTGTAATGGTTAATTAGATTTATAAAATTTTTATTAATTTTCTAAGTCTTTGTAGTATTTTTAATAATTCTAATTAATTTAATTAGTATTAAATAGATAATTAGTAATTAATTAATAATAAATAATTAAATAGTGTAAAAATAATTTTTATTTTTCTTAAAATTTTCTTTAATTAATAGGATTGTAAAAATACAAATTTTACACTTTTAACCCTCCCGGTCCTCCAGTTGTACTTTTCGTTTTGTTCGTCTGTATACGTTTTTTAATTAAGACGTACGTTTTTAGGTTTAGCTCAAATCTTCGTACTCCAAATTCCCGTAACCATTCACATAGCTTTCCTAAGCTATTTTTGTTTATAAATTCCAAATAATTTTCACAACAACCCCTTTTCTGTGAATAACACCCGATTACGAACACGCTATAGTTACATTTCACACCTCAACGGGATTTAACGACCCGGTGATACATTATATTACCCGGAGCATTGATATAGACTATTTGACTTAGTTGACCATTCTTTGGTTAATTTAAGTTAGGTGGTTTAGCATCAATCAATTTATGGCGCCGCTGCCGGGGAGGTGTGCGCGTTTCTGTAGCGTTTTTCGAGATTAGTGTTATCTCACCTCACTCACTGTACAAATACCATCACTTGTGAATATTTTCAAAATCAAAACACATAAAAATGTCATTGACACTTTTCCTAAAGTGTTAAAACACCAAAAAAAAAGTAAAAAACCAACAAAACATATCGTAACGTTTTCTGATTCGGTTTTCTTTTAAGGTGATTCTTGAAGAGAAACGAATCTGGATTACGGGACGATAACAAAAATATTGTCCAAAAAGTTTTTATCCCTAGTGCATGCGCACTCGTTCTTCAAGGTCCACTAGCCCATTACGTGAGCTGGTTCAGAGACCTCGAAGACCTCGTCGACGTTCTGCACCATCAGTCGGATCTGAAATCCGTACTGTTCCACCTCCAGCTGTCATCATGGCAGCTGAACCCACTATGAACGAGCTTCTCCAAGCACCCGTCGAGGGTTACGGAGATGCTATCGTTGTTCCAACAATCATGGCCGATAATTTTGAGCTTAAAACAGGATTAATAAATCTGGCCACATCACGTCAATTCTACGGTTATGAGAGGAACGATCCTCAAGATCACATTCGATGGTTCAATAAAATCACTTACACCATCAAATGCAAAGATGTCCCCTCTGAAGCAATCAAACTTCTTCTCTTCCCATTCTCCCTGGAGGGACAAGCCCGGGTTTGGCTTGAAAAACAACCTCCACGATCTATTGAGACATGGGAAGATCTTGTGAAAAAGTTCGTGAATGAATTCTTTCCTCCTTCCAAAACCACAAGTCTCAAGAACGATATCATGAAATTCACGCAGAAATTTGATGAACCCTTTAGTGAGGCATGGGATCGTTACAAGGAATTGCTCCGAAAATGCCCTCACCACGGTTTCTCTGATCTCATGACACTTGATACTTTCTACAATGGTGTAAGCCAATCTGATCAAGACTCTCTGAATGCCTCCGATGGAGGTAACTTCTTGAATCGCACCACAAAGGATGCTTTAGAAATCATTGAGAATAAATCTAAGGTTCGCATTCCCCGAAGCAGATCAGTTTGTTCCCAAAGGGATGTTGTTCCTTCTTCCTCATCGACCGTGGCTCAGTCTAGCACCGATGCTAGACTTGATCAACTCACGGAAGCCGTCCACGCATTTGTTCTCGCCCAAAGCAAGAAAGATTCTTCTCCTTCTCCACAAGCTGAAATCAAAAAGATAGAAGTTTGTGTCACTTGTGGTGGTCCACATTCATATTATAATTGCCCTGCCACCGAAGGCAATCCATTCGAAGTAAATGCAATAGCCGGCAGTTCCAACCAAGGAGGTATCCAATACCGTCCTCAAGTGGAACCAAATTACCGGGCTAGCAATCAGGGTGGACCACCCGGTTTTCCTCAAAATCCAAATAGGTTTAATCCTAATCCACCAAGGGGGCCTAATTTGCAAAATCAAAATCCTGCCCCCGTCAATCAGTACCCACCCCAAAGGGGTAATCAAGGGTATTCAGCTCCAAATTATCAAGATCCCCTCCCAAACGAGCTCAATAACTATATCAAAGTTAATGAGACCAAAATGAGGGCAATGCAAAATCAAATCTCAAATTTGAAAAATGATTTCCAATCATCAATAGCCAAACAGGGTCAAGAGCTGAAGAGTGAGTTGATGCAAACAAACAACAAAATTGATCAAAATCAAAGCAAGATTGAAAATATGCTTGCCAGTCTTATGAATCATCTCACTCCACCCTCTACATCAGGAGGTCTCCCGGCTAATACAATTGTTAACCCCAAGGGTGAACTCAAAGCTATTACTACACGAAGTGGTAAAGCTTATGAAGAGCCGCCAGTTCCTCCTGTTTCTCCTCTTCCACCTATGCCTCCTCCTCTTTATTCTGAGGAAGTTGAAATTGAGCCTGAGGCAACCACGGACAAGGTGCAATTTACTAGCCCACGAAGTACCGCACACGTCCACCCTCAGGTTGTTCCGGAAATTGTACCAAAATCTGGACTTGTACCAAAACGGGGAGTTGTATTTGAACCATCAACAACTCCTGAAGAGAACCCTAAATCCAAACCTTCACTACCATACCCGTCAAGACTTAATGAGCAAAAGCTCCGCGAAAAGGCTAGTTACCAAATGGATAAGTTTTATCAAATCTTTCAAGATTTGCACTTTGACGTTAGCCTTGCGGATGCTATCATCCTGATGCCCAAATTCGCATCGATGATCAAGAACTTGTTAAGCAACAAGGAAAAATTGTACGAAATAGCAAAGACTCCTCTGAACGAAAACTGCTCTGCGGTTATCTTAAAGAAGCTTCCTAAGAAGCTTGGAGACCCTGGGAGATTTCTCATTCCATGTGTTTTCCCTGGGATGGTTGAGTGCTTCGCCTTAGCTGATCTTGGCGCTAGCATCAACCTGATGCCTTACTCAGTGTGGGAGAAACTCTCTCTTCCTCAACTTACTCCTACGTGCATGACTCTCGAGCTTGCCGACCGTTCAATCTCTCATCCTCTCGGCATTGCCGAAGATGTATTCGTGAAAGTAGGAAAGTTCCATTTCCCCGCTGACTTCGTTGTTGTTAAGTTCGATGCTGACCCACGTGTTCCTCTCATTCTTGGGAGAGGATTCTTAAAGACGGGTCGTGCGTTAATTGATGTGCACGAAGAGGAAATAACTCTTCGTGTTGGTAATGAAGCTGTAACCTTTAACCTCGATCAAACTTCGAGGTACTCCTCTAACTATGACGCCGAAACGGTTAACCGAATTGATGTCATTGATGTCGCGTCTGAGGAGTACGCTCAAGAGGTTTTAGGTTTTGTCGATGATTCTCCGAGTGAAAACTTCACTCCATCTTCTCACCCCATTATTGCCAATTCTTCTCCTTCCCTCACTCCGTTTGAGGGAAGTGACTTCATCTTCTCTGAAGAAATTGAGGCCTTTCTCAAGAGTGATTCGATTCCCGATGGAATTGATAACCAAGAGATCGACCTCGAGAGGGATATTCACCTGCTGGAAAAATTGTTAAACGAAGATCCCTCACATCTTCCTGTTCTACCACAAACACTTCATAAGGAGGAAGTCAAAAATGTTGAGAAAACTGATGACTTTCCCGCGGTTGAACTTAAGGACTTGCCGCCTCATCTTGAATATGCATTTCTGGAGGGTGATGATAAATTGCCCGTCATTATTGCTAAAGACTTAAGTGTTGAGGAAAAGGCTGCTCTTATACAGGTTTTGAAGTCTCATAAGCGAGCAATTGCTTGGCGTCTCTCCGATATCAAGGGTATCGACCCTGAGTTCTGTACTCACAAGATATTAATGGAGGATGACTTCAAACCTGCGGTCCAACATCAAAGAAGGGTGAATCCAAAAATTCACGGGGTTATCAAACAAGAGGTTTTAAAACTTCTTGATGCCGGATTGATTTACCCTATATCGGACAGTCCTTGGGTCAGCCCAATCCATTGTGTTCCAAAAAAGGGTGGCATTACCGTTGTCACAAATGAGGAGAATGAGTTGATTCCAACTCGTTTGGTTACGGGTTGGCGCGTCTGCATTGATTATCGTAAATTGAATGACGCCACCCGTAAGGATCATTTTCCTCTGCCCTTTATGGATCAGATGCTCGAGAGATTAGCGGGGAATGAGTACTATTGCTTCCTCGATGGTTTCTCGGGTTACTTTCAGATTCCCATTGACCCGCAAGACCAAGAAAAGACCACTTTTACGTGCCCCTATGGAACCTTCGCATATAAACGTATGCCATTTGGCCTATGTAATGCTCCTGGCACGTTTCAAAGATGTATGATGGCCATTTTTTCCGACATGATCGGGAAAAGTATGGAGGTCTTTATGGACGATTTCTCGGTCATTGGGGATTCGTTTAAAACATGTCTCTCCCATTTAGACAGCATGCTAAAACGTTGTGAAGACACAAAGTTATGTCTAAACTGGGAGAAGAGTCACTTTATGGTCAAAGAGGGCATTGTCCTCGGCCATAAAATTTCAAAAAATGGGATGGAGGTTGACCGTGCCAAAGTGGACGTCATTGCAAAATTGCCTCCTCCTACGACTGTGAAAGGTGTTAGGAGCTTTTTGGGTCACGCCGGTTTCTATCGTAGGTTTATTCAAGATTTTTCAAAAATTGCCCGGCCCATGACCCATCTCCTCGAGAAGGATGCTCCTTTTGTCTTCTCCCCTGAGTGCATCGAAGCCTTTGAAACATTAAAGAAAAGGCTTACCGAGGCACCGATTCTTGTTGCCCCCGATTGGGACTTGCCCTTCGAGCTCATGTGTGATGCTAGTGATTATGCTATAGGGGCAGTCTTGGGGCAACGCAAAACAAAACATTTTCAGCCTATACACTATGCCAGCAAGACTATGACCGAGGCACAAAGTCATTACACCACCACTGAAAAAGAATTATTAGCTGTGGTGTATGCTTTTGAAAAATTCCGGCCATACTTGATTCTGACTAAAAGCATAGTGTATACGGATCATTCGGCTTTGAAGTATCTATTTGCAAAACAAGATGCAAAGCCGAGACTCCTCCGATGGGTTCTCCTCCTTCAGGAATTTGATATCATTATTCGTGATAAAAAAGGAGCTGAGAACCTGGCTGCTGATCATCTCTCCCGTCTTGAAAACCCTCACCAAAATGCTTTCGAGAAAAAGGAAATAAATGAAACATTTCCTCTCGAAACCCTCAATGCGGTTTCATTTCGTGGAGACTCGATTACCCCATGGTTTGCCGATTTTGCAAACTATCTTGCGGGTAATTTCATTGTGAAAGGGATGTCGTCCCAACAAAAAAATAAATTTTTCAAAGACGTAAAACATTACTTTTGGGACGACCCCTACTTGTTCAAGATATGCGCGGATCAAGTCATCCGGCGGTGTGTGTATGGTCAGGAAGCTAATGAAATTTTAAAGGCTTGCCATGCAGGTCCCACGGGGGGCCACCACAATCCCAACTACACCGCCAAAAAGGTGTTTGATTCCGGCTTTTATTGGCCCTCGATCTACAAGGATGCCCAAGATTTAGTCAAGTCCTGTGACGCTTGTCAGCGTCATGGGAATATTTCACAAAAGAATGAAATGCCTCAGAATGCAATTCAAGTCTGTGAAATCTTTGATATCTGGGGCATCGACTTTATGGGGCCATTTCCATCCTCTCACGGAAATAAATACATACTCGTGGCAGTTGACTACTTGTCAAAATGGGTTGAAGCGAAAGCTTTACCCACAAATGATGCCCGAGTAGTTGTAAAATTTTTAAAAGCTCTCTTTGCCCGATTCGGAACTCCACGTGCTATTATTAGCGATCGTGGTACGCACTTCTGTAATGACAAGTTTGACAAAGTCATGCAAAAATATGGTGTGACTCACCGTCTTTCCACTGCGTACCACCCTCAAACAAGTGGACAAGTCGAAGTGTCCAATCGGGGCATTAAACGGATATTGGAGAGAACTGTAGGAGAAAATCGTGCATCGTGGTCGGACAAATTAGATGATGCACTTTGGGCTTTCCGTACGGCTTACAAAACACCCATTGGGTGTACGCCTTATAAACTTGTGTACGGGAAAGCGTGCCATCTTCCGATCGAGCTTGAGCATAAAGCCTATTGGGCCCTCAAGCATGCCAATTTCGACCTCAGAACGGCGGGTGATCACAGAAAAGTTCAACTAAATGAATTAAACGAACTTCGTGATCAAGCTTACGAGAACTCTTTGATCTATAAACAAAAGATAAAGAAGATTCATGACTCAAAAATCAAAAACCGCGTTTTCAACGTTGGTGATCGAGTCCTTCTTTTCAATTCTAGACTCAAGATCTTCTCGGGAAAGCTCAAAACCCGATGGACTGGTCCATTCACTATCACAAAAGTTTATCCTTATGGTACCGTCGAATTATCTCAAAATGACGGTCCTAACTTCAAAGTGAATGGACATCGGTTAAAGCACTACTTTGGAGAGGACGTACCATCCATGGTCGTCCCGGATCTCCAAACTTTCCCCAAGGACAATTGAATTCGGGGATAGAGTCAAGCTAGCGACTCAATGACCAAAAACTAGCAACAATACGGGTTTTCACCCGTATCTCTGATTCTTTCTATTTTCTACCACCGAGTGTGGGGGAATGGCCAACCCCCCGCTGTTTGAAAAAATGTATATATGTATATAAGTAAAAAAAAAAAAAAAAAAAAAAAAAAAAAAAAAAAAAAAAAAAAGTTGTTGTATATAAAGAAATAAAGTGAAATTGGTATTTCCGCAGTTAGATTCGAATCTTGACTTTTAACGTTCCTAGCTTCGGCATAATAGCCGGGAATTGGAATATTGAGGACAATATTCATTTCTAAGTGTGGGGGGGAAATTCTAACGAATTTTAGCAAATATCTTTCAAGTACCCCCCCGTTTTGGCCAAAATTTTCAAAAATTTTTCACTTTATTTCAAAATTTTCGTGGTAATCAGTCCGCCTTGTCTAAGCGACAAAAGGGATTGGCTAGTCCAGGAGCAAACGGCTCTTGGTAAAGACAACTCAAATCCGTTGACGGCTGGCAATTTGCCCAAAATTGTGTGGTTCATCAACTCCCCGAAAACAAATGAGTTGGCTAGCCCGCAAGATTATGGCTTGTGGTAAAGGCCGTGGAAAATCCATAATTGGTAATCAGCTCACCAAGATGTTGACTAGGTCCATCAAGAGTTGGCTAGTCCAGGAGCAAACGGCTCTTGGTAAAGACTTATCAAATCCGTTGGAAGCTGGTGGTTTGCTCAAAATCACACGGTTATCAGGTGTGCCACAGTTCTTACACCTGGCTACTCCAGAAGTGATGGCTTTTGGTAAAGAGTTTAAAATCCATCAAGTTTTCTAAAAAGATTGCTAGGGACTAGCAATAGTTCAGTGTGGGGGATTGATGAGTGCTCAAACACTCATCGTTTTCGATATATTTAAACTGCCAAAACGCACAAAAACAATCAAAAAGATATCAAAATACTTAAATTATCCCAGGGATTGTGTTTTATGTGTTTTAAAAGCAAAATGTGCAAAAACAAAGAAAAAACGTACAAAGTTTGCAGTATTGGCAGTTTCAGTCCCCCAAGTTTCAAGACTTGTCAATTTTAGTCCCTATGCATTTATTTTTAAGGAAAAGTCAACCCAAGGTCTTAAAAGTCAAATAAAGTCAAAATTTCATAATTGGGTTGCAAGATTTCATAAATTACATAATTAGTCCCTGAAAATCCAAAGTTGGCAAAATTAGTCCCTGGGATGTTTTTAAATTTTGAAAAAGTGGGAAAATACAAAATTGGTCCTTGAATTATTGGCATGTGGAAAAAAATGACACTTTGGAGAACTTTGGGAGTTTGGCAATTTCAGTCCTTAATGTTTAGAAAAAATTGCAAAATGGTCCTTGTGTTAACTTTATACCAACCGGACCCCTTTTTTACCCAAAACAAACCAAACCCAACACAAGCCATGGTCTGATCCAGTTACCCCAGGCCCAAAACAAACCTTAGCCCACATTTTTTAAAACCGTTTTAAATAACTCCCCGCGTTGACCCGGTCAACTCTTCTTCCCCAACAGACAAGCGCGAAACCAGGCAACATTGTCTCCCCCCCCCTCCACCTTTTCCACCAACTAAGCCCCCACAATCAATGCCCACACCTAACATCTCCACCACCATAAATGCTCCACCAAAACCCCACCAGAACCACTAAAAATTGCCCCGACACGTTTTGGCGCCAATTTTGCAATCAAGGGTGTGGATGCATTAAAAGCTAATCCAATGGATGGGATTTGGTCAGAGGGTCAAGGAAAAGTCATTGGGACCCTTAATTTTCAAAATGAAGCTGTGTGGAAGGCATATGGGATTATTTTTAGGTCGGTATATAAGGATAAGCTAATAGAAGCTAGTGGTGTGTAATTTTTTAGTTTTATTGTATTTTTCAGTTTATTTTTAATGTAATGTAACTCTTTTTATTAATGCAAGCTCAGTTTGAAGTTTAATTTTCATTTTCACTTTTCAAAGTATCATCTCAAATTTCCAAGTTCTTATTTAAGCATATAATGTTTGTCTAATCCACTCAGAAGCTCTTACAAACTCAGATAAAAAGGTTTTAGAAGCTTAATGAGCCTGTGTAAACATTGTTAAATCAGTTTTCAATAATTGCTAAAAATCAAGAAAAGTCAAAAATAAATGAAAAATTTGTGAAAAAAAAGAAGAAGAAAGCAAGGAGCACAGTGTATCTAGGATGGCTGTGGGTTAGGTACCTCATGGGAGGGCATAGGATTGGTTAATTTGGTCACTTGGTCCCTAATCAGTGCTTGGAAGGCTTATGTGAGCATTTTTCTTTAATTTTTAATTTCTCAGTAGTCTAGTTGATTATTGCTGTTTAAGTTACTCAATTGTTGTTTAATCTAGTAGTAGTAATCATTTGGTTGTATTTCATGTTTGTTTGAACCAAGTTTTCTTTATAAGTATCTGTTAAAGGGGTGTTTGGTTTAAGGTTGTTTGCTTGGTTCTACCTTGTCATTGGTGGATTTCTGTGTTTCACTTAGTTGTATGAGTATAAATTAGCTCAGGGGAACAAGAGTTTTGGTACAAAAGACTTCCAAAGTCAATATCACAAAGCTTTAATCACCACAGTTCACTGTGGTGATTTTTGGAGTCCAAATCACACAAAACCTTTTTCTAAGTTGATGATTTTACTCAAATCAGTTTTCATATAGTGTATCACAACTAATTTGATCACTAAATCTGTGTTTGAAGTTCACAAAAGTCAAAGAGTTTAGTTTTCTTTAAAAGTCAAATCTGTCTCATTGGATTTTTACCAAACTTTTGAGGTCTGTAACTTTTTTAGTTTAAGGAATTAAGGTCTGAAATTTCACAAGCTTAATCTTTGTCACTTTGTTGATTTTTAAGATTTATTTCAGATTTTATGGATTTTATTTAGTGGGTCCCACACCCTCTTGAAATAGGTTGCAGGGCAACCCATTGCCCTGTTCTCAGCAGACCCATTCCACACCACCACCTTTTGTGGTGGTTTGTGGCCAACTCAGTGGTCTTTACCACTTGATTCTGGTTCATCACAACCCCCCTCCTACCAGGGAGTAGTTTTGACCCATTTGTTTGAACCCCAGGTCAGTGGACCCCACCTTACTTGGACCCTTAAGTTTGTCCCAAAACTGCCTCAGTCTCATTTTGCTAACTGCTTATTTATAGCTTATTGGCTTATTGATACTTGTTTGTTGCCTATTATTTGCTTAATATTGTTCCTTATACTCAGTGAATCCAAGTTTAACCATTGTGGACCCCACATTTCATCATTTGAGCTAAAACACCCCACAGTCAACAAAAGTCAACTGTGGATGCATTAAGCACTTGAATTGCTTATTCAGTGGGTTTAAACAAAAGTGTTTTTGTTAAAGTTACTTTTTTTTAGCTTATTATCAGTTTAGAAAAAGAAAAAATCCAAAAAACCACTTTTAAGAATAGTGATAGCTTCTATTTAATAGGATTTATCTATTTATTTTTCTTTTTAATTAATTTCTAAAGTAATATATCACTTTTATATTTTTAGAAATTAAATTTTAGGTTAAAATAATTTTACAATTTTTTCCAGAATTTTATTTTGTCATTTAGTGGTATTTCTAATTAACTTTAGTTTAATTTAGTTTTAATTAATATTAATCAATTAATTAGCATAATTAGTTTTTATATAGTATAACCTAGTTTTTATAATTTTTATAGCTTCTATTTTAGTTAAAATAATTTTATAAATTTTTCTAGAATTTTTATTGTCCATTTAATAGTTTTCATAATTTAAATAGTTTAATTAGATATTAATAAATAAATAGTATAATAATTAGTTAATTAGTTTAAAAATACATAAAATTAACTTTTTATAATTTTTTAGGATTCCTGTAATGGTTAATTAGATTTATAAAATTTTTATTAATTTTCTAAGTCTTTGTAGTATTTTTAATAATTCTAATTAATTTAATTAGTATTAAATAGATAATTAGTAATTAATTAATAATAAATAATTAAATAGTGTAAAAATAATTTTTATTTTTCTTAAAATTTTCTTTAATTAATAGGATTGTAAAAATACAAATTTTACACTTTTAACCCTCCCGGTCCTCCAGTTGTACTTTTCGTTTTGTTCGTCTGTATACGTTTTTTAATTAAGACGTACGTTTTTAGGTTTAGCTCAAATCTTCGTACTCCAAATTCCCGTAACCATTCACATAGCTTTCCTAAGCTATTTTTGTTTATAAATTCCAAATAATTTTCACAACAACCCCTTTTCTGTGAATAACACCCGATTACGAACACGCTATAGTTACATTTCACACCTCAACGGGATTTAACGACCCGGTGATACATTATATTACCCGGAGCATTGATATAGACTATTTGACTTAGTTGACCATTCTTTGGTTAATTTAAGTTAGGTGGTTTAGCATCAATCAATGAGTAAGATTAGTGCATCATCAAATATATTAAGGCATTAATTTGTATGTAATCGTTTTTATGTTTTATGCATCGTTGATCATAGTAGGGCATGCATTTGTATGTTTAGTGCATTGTTGGAACTACTTGTGCATCTCTTTGAATGTTTAGTGCATCGATAAACATATTAGAGCATCAATGAGTAAGATTAGTGCATTTTCTTATGGTGTTTACATCTGATTTACTTATTTAGAAGACAAAATATAAGCAATCCCAAACACCCCCATAGTTTCTTACTCACACGGAGCGATAAATTAGGTATATAGTTGTTATTTAATACATCTTTTTTCAAATGTAAATGAGGGTTTTGGTTCTGATTTGCTTATTTTAAATGCAGGGTTTCAGGTTTGTCACTCATAAGGAGGGGAACTGGATATTGGGAATGGGTACTCTTTTGATTTCAAAGGTCAGGTGTCTTGCAATGGAAAAAGTGGCTGAATCGCTCGAGTTTCCTTGCAAATACTGCTACCTAGGATGCCCTGAGATATTTCCATACTATAGTAAGCTGAAACACGAGCTCATGTGCAACTTCAGGCCATACAATTGTCCTTATTGGATTAGAAAACTCAGTGGTTGGGGATTTCCTGTTTTTAGTTACTCATCTATCATAAAGTTTATGAATCACATTTGAGGTAATCTTGTGCATCCGTTTGAGGCACTTTAGTGCATCCGTTTGAGGTATGTTAGTGCATCTGTTTGAGGTACTTTAGTGCAGCCGTTTGTATCATAGTATCCAGAGAAGGAAATATGCCATGAGGATGTGGGCAAGAACTTTTCAGTTTTGTTCTTCTAAGATGATAACTGAACCAAACTTCACAAATATGCTAGGGAATCAGTATATACAATAAATGCCTAAGAAGTTGAAATACATATGTTATCTTTGAGGTAAACTATTTGCTTCAACATAGTTCTTGATAACAAAGCACCTTATGATATTTGCCTTATATTTAACTGGTATAAGCCAGATTAGCTCAAATCAAATAATTAGTTTTTAGTTGGAAAACTGGGTTACATTGGAATCATTTTTTAGAAAGTTTTATGGTTTTTTTTTCTAGTCTAAATAAAGTTGTCATTTAAATTAGACACTGGACCATACTACATAGTTCTTGATAACAAAGCACTTTAAGATATTTGCTTCAGGACCCTCAAGCTTACTACTCCAAGTTGTAATCTTTTTTATTTGCAACTTCATATTTAAGTGTACGAATCACATTTGAGGTAATCTAGTGCATCCGTTTGAGGTACTTTAGTGCATCCGTTTGAGGTACGTTAGTACATCTGTTTGAGGTACTTTAGTGCCTCCGTTTGTATCATAGTATCCAGAGAAGGAAATATGCCATGAGGATGTGGGCAAGAACTTTTCAGTTTTGTTCTTCTAAGATGATAACTGAACCAGACTTCACAAATATGCTAGGGAATCTGTATATACAATAAATGCCTAAGAAGTTGAAATACATATGTTATCTTTGAGGTAAACTATTTGCTTCAACATAGTTCTTGATAACAAAGCACCTTATGATATTTGTCTCATATTTAACTGGTATAAGTCAGATTAGCTCAAATCAAATAATTAGTTTTTGGTTGGAAAATTGGGTTACATTGGAATCATTTTTTAGAAAGTTTGACGGTTTTTTTTCTAGTCTAAATAAAGTTGTCATTTAAATTAGACACTGGAACATACTACATAGTTCTTGATAACAAAGCACTTTAAGATATTTGCTTCAGGACCCTCAAGCTTACTACTCCAAGTTGTAAGCTTTTTTATTTGCAACTTCATATTTAAGTGTACGAATCACATTTGAGGTAATCTAGTGCATCCGTTTGAGGCACTTTAGTGAATCCGTTTTAGGTACGTTAGTGCATCTGTTTGAGGTACTTTAGTGCATCCGTTTATATCATAGTATCCAGAGAAGGAAATATGCCATGAGGATGTGGGCAAGAAGTGTGGCCTCTTTCTATGCTCAGAAGGTACAGGTTTCTGATATATACCACTCATTCATATGGCTTATGGAGTTTGTGAGTTCCTATGAGTGTTGAACAGGCAAGCTGGACAATCTACTGATGTTACATTTGATTGTTTATTTTGTATTCTAATGTTGTATCCTTTCAGGAAAATAAAAACTGAATGCAAATATGTTTTTTCTACAGGTGCTTTTGTGGGATGCAAACAGCCAAAGCCGTGTTGGAGTTGGGAGAGGACACACAGGAGGCATTGGAGCTGTTGTCTTTTCAAAGAAATCACATAATTTTTTTGTTAGTGGTATGACTGCTAAAGTAAAAGTTGCCGTCTATGCTTCTCAAGCCGGCATCCCTGTCATGATCACTAAGTATTCTCTTGTACATATATTTTAAAGTTTCTGTAGATATAGACCGTAATCAAGTGGTCAAAATTTTCTATATAAGTGATGTTTGATCACTTAATGATTTTTTCAAAACTGCAATAATTCTCATATCTATAATCCAAATAGTGAGAGCATCCTTGTCTTTCAAAGCCTCATAGGGAACAGACATATAAGTCTTTCAAAACTGTTTGATTTGAATCAGATTCAAGAAAGTGGAAAATAGTTGAACCACTTTATGGACGTGGGTACACAAGTCTTACACATCTTGGAACTGGATAATTTTTGTACCTTTCTAATGAAGATTAGTGCATCTGTTAACAAATTTGTGCATCTATTAACAGGTTGACCCGGAAAGTACCTGGTTTGACCCATTACCTAACCACACGCTCTTTAAAATCCAGGCTATTTGTGACCTTGGTTTTGGCAGCCCTTTACTGGTTCTTCCATTACCCTGACAGCCATCGATTGAGACTTGTCAAGTATATCCTATGTTTTATATTCTTCTTCTATCTTTCTGATCAATTTGATAATCGATCTGGGAATGGGGGTGGGTCAGAGTATCAGACAATGGGCCAATATGGGTAAATTTGTAGGACAAGAAAGTTCATGGCTTTATTAATGATACATGGTTTTACATATCTTATGGTCACTCACGCGAGTGTTGTTTATTCTATAAAGAATGGCATATCGGGAGGTACTTTAGTGCATCCATTTTGAGGTACTCTAGTGCATCCGTTTGAGTTACTTTAGTGAGTCCGTTTGTATCATAGTGTCCGTTTGAGACTCGTGCTAACAGCTGACTTATAAGTAAGTAATGAAAGACTCGTGCTAGCTGAACTATAGGTGATTAAACCAATAGTTTTATTTAGCTTTGACTTGAATAGTTGATTTTTGGTTATTCTACTGATGAGGCGAAAAATGAACCACTTTTAGGGGGTCATTTAAGCCCGGAATTGAATTTAATTGATCAAATATTTCCCTAAATCGTTCCTTTTGTGATTTTAGGTACTTTGGGAGTGAAATCTGGAAAAGGAAGCAATTCGGACGTTTTTGGAGCATAAAAGTGAAGAAAATGCCAAAGTCTTAATTTTCCTTGCTGGGAACAGTAGGTGACAGCGTCAAGAGCAATATCTTGACGGCGTCAAGAGTAAATTCCATGAATTTCCATGACGATCCAGAGCAGATTTGACGGCGTCACGAAGTAGGGCGTCAAGAGTAAAAGTCATGACGGCCTGGAAATGAATAACACATGACGGCGTCAGAAGTAGATCAAGGCAGTCCGAGAAGAGTTTTGGCGGCGAGGTGACGGCGTCACAAGCTTTGTCTTGACGCCGTCAGACCCCTTTTCCTATATATAGTTTTCTAATTTTCACATTAAAGAGAGAGAAGTTTTGGAGAATCCCTAGTACAATTTTGGTGCGAATTTTACAGGTTTTTCAAGGGTTCCAACCCCTTGATACCTTGCATATGTAATTAAGATAAGTGTTCTTTTAATTCAATCAATATATCTATGTGTTGGTTGTCTATATCTTGTTCTTGTCTTAATTCCATCATGCTAGGCTAGATCTATCTTATGTTTGCTTGGATCTAATGAAACCTAGATGTTGATTATATGTTGATTACTTGTTTATAGTTTGTTTTGGATGAATGAATTTTATATGTTAGGCTTAAGAAAACTGGCAGATCTCCAAATGGTAACATGCTTGAACGTCTTAGGAAACATGAACCTATTGCAGTAAGGTCTTTATTGGTTGTATTTAATGCATGAGCCACTATTTACAATCCCTATAGTTGTGCTGGGCATGGTGTAGGAGGAGATAAGAGCTCATAGAATTGGGGAGTTATGTGCGATACCCCATGAATGGTATTAAGGAATACAATCCGTCATCCATGCAACTATAACAAGTAATTAACGTGTAAAAGATGTCTAGGGAGTAGTGAAATCTAAGTAAACACATTTTCTCCACTTATTGCTCACAACTTTAGTATAATTTAGTTTTATTTTCATTTTTAGTATTTTATTTTGATTGCATCTTAGTATTGGGTTAGTTGATTAGCAACTAATTCCGCCCAAATCCTTCAAACCCGAGATTTGACTTGCTTTCATAAAAATATAAAAATACAAAAATAATCTTCCATCATCTTTAGCACTAGTAATTAGGTTTTCTAATCCTAGCGACACTATTCCTAGCTGAACGATCAATCCCCCGGTACTTGTCACTATACTATACTACAACGATCAGGTACACTGCCTGGTGGGGGTTGTAAGCTTCTCAAGATCCCTTGAGAGGTAAAACCTGGTGCAATTCCCACGCATCAAGTTTTTGGCGCCGCTGCCGGGGAATAGTTATTGTCTAGGTTAGAATTTCTTTTTATTAGGTCTACTTGCTAGATTCCTTTCTAGTATGATTTTATTTTTATTTTTAGGTTTTCTTTAGTCTATCTCATTTCTTTGTGTCTTTGTTCGTAACCACCCGACATCATGGACAACGGGAACATCTTTGAACCCGTCATCTCACCACAACAAAACCCACCATTAGAACGCCTTAGGCCCCGAACCTTAGGAGAGTATTCCCGACCTAGCCACCAAGGCTACCGAAACACCATTGAGCTCACCGGAGCCAATGTGACCCCCTTGCGATCCGACACCATCCGGTTGGTGCAAAGCGGATATGCATTCCATGGACTTCATTCCGAAGATCCAAACCAACATCTTAAGGACTTCCTCAAAATCGTAGATTCCATAGACCTAGATGTTGAAACTAGAGAGACTACCCGATTACGCCTATTCCAATGCTCTCTACGGGATCAAGCTAGTCAATGGCTTGAGCGTTTACCCGCGGGATCCATCACCACATGGGATGATCTCACCACTCGTTTCCTTGCTCAATTTTTCCCACCGGGGAGAACTACTAAGCTTAGAAATGACATCTTGATGTTCCAACAACGTCAAAATGAAACTCTTTATGAAGCATGGACTCGTTTCAAGGACTTACTCCAAAAAGTCCCTCATCATGGCATAGATCTTTGGCTCCAAGTCCAAATTTCTTATGACCATATCGATCTCTCCATGAGGCGAGCCATTGACCAATCGGCCGGTGGTAAGCTACGTGATCTTAGTGCGGAACAATCATGGGAACTCATAGAAGATCTTGCTCTCCATGACAACGAAAGTTGGAATGATCCCCGTGACTTGAACAAAACGGTCAAGGCAATATCTTTGCCTTCGAACAATTCTAGCACTCCCGACCGTAGGATCATGGAACTTGAGGATCAAGTCAAGTTTCTCATGAAATCTTACGATGCTCCTAAGCCTTCAAGCCAAGTGAACAAAATCACTTCTTCATGCGAATTATGTAGTGGTCCCCACGACACTCGTGATTGTGTGGAACTCCCCGGAACAGCTTTTGCGGACTACGCATCCACGCGTACCGATGAAGCGGGAGATAAGTGGTACACTTTCAAGCCCGAGCAAAACCCTTATGGTGATTCATATAACCCCTCTTGGAAAAATCACCCAAACCTTAGGTGGAAACAAAATCAACCCAATTCTTCCAATCCGCCTAATCGTTACCAACCCAACGGTCCACCCTCCAACCGTACTTTCAACAACAATCCTTCTAACAACTATGGTAGTACCAACAATCTTGAAGGATTGATGTCAAAGTTCATGGCATCTCAAGAAGCTCGCATAGCTAGGTTTGAAACCGAATTCAACCAACAACAAACAGAGATGACTAATAAGATAGACAACTTGTTGAAAGCCCTCAACAACCAATCGTTAACTACACCTAGGAAGGACACTAGGGACACCAGTAGTGGAATCTAAATTAGGGACCCCTCATCATCCAAACATGTCCACTTTGTCAATGTTGTCACCATTAAGCCAATAGATAAGGAGATAGAAGAGAGTGACAAGGATGAAGTTAGAGTAGAAACTGAGACTAAGGATGAGAGTAGGGAAGTTGAGGTTAACAAGGAAGAGAAATTAGAGGAGGTAGAGCCTATAGAAAAATACTTTGATAAGTTGCCCACCGAGGAAGAACGGGAGTACCATAAGGATTTATTCGATAGTCCCGAGAGACCATATATCTTTGGCACACCCCTTATCAAAATGGGAGACCCCTCTAACATTAACATACCATGCAATATCGGGCACATGCATGTATGGAAAGCTTACATCGACCCTAGATCCCCCGTGAACATCATGACTAGGACTTATTACAATTGGGTGATGAAGAAGCAACTTAATTTTAGGATGATGCCCAATAAGAATCTGATAAGTAATTTTGCAGGAAGAGTGAAGGGATTGCATGTGATTATAGGCAATCTCACTTATGAGATAGATTTTATGATAGTAGAGGACACTCGCCCAGTGATAGATGCTTGCCTAAGTCAAATAATATTTGGGAAACCATTTGTTGAGACGACTAGGATGAGCTATGACCCGACTCTAGGTATAGTTAGATTCAAGGAAGAGAATGATGAGGTTGCTTACCAAATGCCCTACAAGATTGAGCAATACCGCCTTCTCTCTAATTTCGAAAAGGAACACAAGCAAGCGGCTTATTATAGGAATGAGGAGGATAGACGTAGAGGAGTAGAGTATGTAAAGAATAGGATGCTTGGTTTCTACAAAGAATGCTTACAACTAGGTCCGGAATACAAAACTGGTTTAGAAGACGACCTAGAGAGTGGAACCAACGATGAGGTCATGTAGTAACCCATGACCTTGAGTCTAGCTACAAGACTCGTAAATAAAGAAAAGCGCTTCTTGGGAGGCAACCCATGTTTTGTGTGATTTTTATTTTTGTTTTTGTTTGTTTGCTATTTGCTTCCGTATGCACGCTTAATTTTTATTATTGGTTGATCATGTTTCTAAATTAAAAAGTGGAAATACTTTACTTTGTTGTTTTGGCCTAGTCTTAACTCCACCTAAAAGTATTTTTGCAAAAGATAAGTGTAAGGGGAAACCCCAAATATGTTTTTAAGAAACAAACCGATCATAATTCTCCACAATATTAAATAAACATGTATATTCGTATTTGTTAGAGTCAAATGCTTGTATTGAGTCATAATGAAGTTTTGCAGGATTTTCCAGGAAGTAGGACCAAGTTTTTCCAGAAATTTTTCAGAAACTTAACGTAAGAATTTCTGCAGGTCAATCCTGACGGCGTCATGAGTTAACTCTTGACGGCGTCAAGTGTAAAAATCTGGAAATTTTACCAGTTTTGTTTTTCTAACAGAGTCTCATGGTTTTTGTGAATTATCAAGTTTTACAATCTCCAGGAAATCTGCAAACTTCATTCCACAAGCATTATATCTTATCTTGTTTTCTAGGATTTAGTAACTTATATAGGATGCCGCCAATTTTACGCGAGGTTGTCTTGTCTATTTTCTCAGGATTTACAGGTTTTGTATGACAAGAAGATGATTTATATTTTGGATGGGAAGCTTTGATTGTTCATTTTCTTGGAGGAAGATTTAACTTGGCCACCTATAATCCATACCGAGCGAATCAGGGGAGTATTTGATTTCATTCTTTTTACTTTTGCACTTTTACATTCTGTACTTGAACATTGGGGACAATGTTCATCTTAAGTGTAAGGGGAGGGTAAAAATATGATACCTTACATATGCACTTTCGCTTGAGTTTGTTTTGTTTAATGGTAGATGTGTAATAAAACTATGAGAATTACTTGTTAGTGCAATTTTAGCGCCAAATTTAAAATTTTTTACAACATTTAGGAGTGAAACTTTAGCCATAGCAAGCGTCTCATGGATAGGAGATTGTATGACTAGCACATAACCGTATATTCAGAAAAATTTTCCACCCAAATATGTGAGGTTCGCCTTTAGATTTGATAGGAAAAGCATTTACTATTAGTGCTTATGAGTGTACCGGTAGCATTTAGATTCTAGAACTTGCGTTAGTGATGCATCCCGAGACCGCTAGTGAGACTACATTCGTGTGGAAGGATTTACTACATGATAAGAGGCATTAGGATAACCCTTGTGTTAAACCCGTATTATAATTACTTGACCATTTAAGTCATATTACTTGGCTAGTTAAGTCAACTAATTTTTCCCATACCCTTAGCGTTGTACTCACTTTTAGTACACGAAACCCCTAGTACACCCCTCCGAGCCTATCTTTTCGTTTCTAACTTTAAGCATTTTACTTAAAGAAAGAATTTGTTACACCCCACTTAAATGTACACCCAAATCGCCTTAGCCTTCCATGTATGCGCTCATTTTTAGTGCATTATTGTTATTTGTTAAACCCTAAGTTAACTATCTAATTGATTACATGGTTGCTAAGTCGAGTCATATCCTTGTACATATTGTTTTGGGACGATTGGGACTCATGGGTAAAGTACTTATTTATGGAGTAATGGGGAAGAACATCATTTATTACCCCCATATGTACGTTAATCTTAAAAGTGCTCCAAGTGTTTTGATTTTCTTAATTCGAGTCATTAGTTTAGTTGATTGTAAAGTATGTAAAGATTCAAGTGTAAGGGGAATTCCCATTCCCTATGATGTATTATTTTGGATGGTAGGGTAAGAGTGTATGCAAAAAAAAAAAAAAAAAAAAAAAAATCGAAAAATCAAGAAAAAGAAAAAAATAGAAAAAGAAAAAAAAAAGAGAAAAACATACGGACTACCATCCCTTTTTATTCTATGTTTATTTTATGTTTTTGTTATTTTTCATTTATTAGCTTAAGCCGAGTCTAGTCTTGGCTTAGCAACGCCATATTGTACATGTAATTGACCAAGATTGTTAACTCGCCACCAGTAAAACTTCCTTTATCCAACAAAACCGTGTATTTCATATCCCTACACCTAACGTTACAACCTTTTAAAAGACCTCTTTGATAGTTTATCCTAGGTGCTTACGCCATGTGGTGGAGGTTTGATCCTTTCCCAAGCCTATGGTAATCTATTTTGCTATGACAGGTAGTGAGAGATATCTTCCGTTTCCATATTGTAATTTATACTTTATTACACCCGAGAGATGTGAGTATCTAAACACTATTTGTGAGGTGCTTGTGTATGACCTCCGTGCTTGTCTATTGGTCTTTAGTGGAACGATTATTTGTTGTAATTACTTTTATATTAGTGTTAAATGACCCCTAACTTGTATTTTGAGTAGAATAAAAGCGCATTTGCTTGAGGAAAAGCAAATCTCAAGTGTAAGGGTATATGATGAGGCGAAAAATGAACCACTTTTAGGGGGTCATTTAAGCCCGGAATTGAATTTAATTGATCAAATATTGCCCTAAATTGTTCCTTTTGTGATTTTAGGTACTTTGGGAGTGAAATCTGGAAAAGGAAGCAATTCGGACGTTTTTGGAGCATAAAAGTGAAGAAAACGCCAAAGTCTTAATTTTCCTTGCTGGGAACAGTAAGTGACGGCGTCAAGAGCAATATCTTGACGGCGTCAAGAGTAAATTCCATGAATTTCCATGACGATCCAGAGCAGATTTGACGGCGTCACGAAGTAGGGCGTTAAGAGTAAAAGTCATGACGGCCTGGAAATGAATAACACATGACGGCGTCAGAAGTAGATCAAGGCAGTCCGAGAAGAGTTTTGGCGGCGGGGTGACGGCGTCACAAGCTTTGTCTTGACG
>CM060705.1:101638053-101653053 GCA_030686995.1 Artemisia argyi
AATAAAAATCACCACTACACCAGTGATCTTAGTCTACAATTATATATTTCTATAAATTGAACTATATATACTCGGATATGTTATCTCCTTAAACAAATGCACTTTTACATAGAAATATAAAGATATACTACATGGGTGATTTATGAATGCTTATTCTTTTTAATATTATCCGCTTATTGCATATGTAAAAAAAACAAGTAAGAACTTTTGAGTGAAAGACTGGTGTACTTAGAATAATTCCCAGTCAAACGTAGAGACAGTGAGATAAGAATTATAGTTACCTCGCAAGGTTTTAAATGAGAAGTTGCAAGCATTTTCTATGATCTAGATGATTTGCATCATTTCATTTTGCTTGTTCTGTATATGATAGATACCCATCTCCTGAATTAACAGTAACTACACCATCCTCACAAACATCAAACATCCCTGTATCGAATAGAACCATAAATCAGATGATTAGAAACAAAAAGAGTTTTCTAAAATATCAATACTGTCTCAATTATCATGGATCAATAACTGGAATAACGTACATATCAATTTCTCCTTGAAAAGAAAATAAGTTCAAACATGTATACAAAATGGGTTTTAGAGAAATGAGTCTACACGGGTCTAATGGGTATATAATTGTAATTTCAATAAGGGTATGCAGTCAATTTACTTTGGAACTCTACCTTATATCAAATTATATTTTAGTTTCACCAAATCTTATTACTTCATTGTGTCAAGGCGCAACACATAAATGTGTAGTCTTTAGAGTATTAATACACTTGATATGTCATACTCGACATGAAATTAAGTTACCTAGGATAAAAACTATTGTGCAAAAAGTGACTATATTGTTGTTTCTCTAAACATTAGTAAGAATGAAAACTTGTAGATGTGTCAGTTTGTGTCGCATTATGATGTTAAACACCTTCAGTAAGGTTCAACAGAAGCACAAGCCATTTATTTTGGTTTTCTTTAAAGTATAATTATTTCTTTTGCCTAAGTAATGGAAGTCTCTTCCGACACCACACCCTTCTCACTACTCACATTCTCCAAATACAATTTATCGCATTAATCTCACAAAATATATGCTTGCAAAGAATCACATCTAATATTCCTATCAATAAGCAATTTGGGTTTGTAAACATTACATCAAACATATGGTCTGTATAATTATTTCATAGACAACATAAAACCTAAAATAAAAATCAATCCAATAAATCGCACATAAATATGAGTTTTTACCTTGGATTAGCATAAAGCAATCGTCTAAATTTAATCGTTAAAATAGAATTTTGAGTCTTGAAGTGTCCATTTTTGTGTAGTGTGTTCATTAATAATGAGTTTCTTCCTAAGTGTTAATAGTTCGACCCATTTGCAATCGTCTAAATTTAATCGTTAACCCGTCTTTTAGCAGTGCTTAAATAATAATTCGACCCATTTATAAAGCCTAAGTGTTAATAGATTTAGAACCTTGTTGGGCTTACCCCATTTGTAAATTGGGTTCACCGTCGGGGGGATGAAAGAAGGATTCATGGGTTGGATGTTGAGGTGCATGTTGTCTGTCATAGCGGCTTGTGGACACCAATGAAGTGAGCATATTTTATGTCATTCAATAAGCTACAAACCAATTGAATCATAATGTCATTCAATAATCTTACACATAATAAGAACAAAAAGAAGGAGATCAAAGGCATGAAAGGAAAACTTAACCTTTGAATTAATATTATTTTCTTTCAGAAATTTCATCAAATAGTTACTGATCCCTTCATCAAGCACCTATTATAAAAAACATGGTTACTCATGCTATCAAGTAAGTAAATATAAGTTTTCAGGTTCTCTAATCTCAACAAAACTTCCAGCCTAGAACCCTAATTAAAACAATTTCAGTAAAATAAATAATAACAATTACAGATCAATCAATATGAAACAAAATCCTAATTCCATATCATACATAAAAATGTTGAAAATACGATTATGAATTTGAGGATCAAATTAGATTACATAACGTAATCACTTTAGATCCTCGATTCTGATTTGAAGATATAATAAATCGTTCATGACATAATTTTTGATGTATGAAGCCTCGGTGGATTTGAACATCAATTGATTGATGAATATTAGTGGTGCGTGTGTATGATTTGTGTCTTGGTACATGTGCTGGTGAAATTTTGGAAACCAAATAATCGATTCCTTGTTTTACGGGATTGATATGTGTCTAAATACACATATATTTTACATTGTTTAAATCCACAAAAATGACCAAAAGCACACAAATGACCATATAAATGTTACAGATATCATTGAAATGTGTTTTTGTGTATTTCAAATGCAAAATGATTGAAAACAATTGAAAAACAAACAATGTTTGCATAATTGGCAAAACTAGTCCCTCGAGTTTCAAAATTGACATAAAACACCCCTGGATATTTAAAAAGTGGAAAATTAACATTCAGGGTCCTTTGGTAAATGAAACTTGGCAAGAAATACCCTTGGATCATAAGTTTGGGCAATTAACAGAAAAAGTCCCTCAACTTTTGAAATTTACAAAAATGATCCTTGGGTGCATTTAAAATGGAAAATTTTATTTCTGATCCTTGTATTATTGGGGTTTGGCAACAATGGTCCTTTGAACAACTTTGGAAGAATGGCACGTTTAGTCCTCAAAGTTTCAGCAAATTACAAATCTAGTCCTTGTGGTTTACTAGTTATCTACCAAACGGACCCTTGGTTGTTACTTAACCCAAAACCAAACACAACACACCCCAATCCACCACACAACCAGGCCAATCTCCCATCCAGCCCAATCTACCAACAATTAACCACCCCGTTTTAATATTTCCACCCAGTCAACCCTCAAGTCAAACTAACACCCCCTACCACTGTTCATCACCCCTAATCCCCCCTTTTCCTGCTTCCATGTCCCCCCTCCTACTCCACTTTTCTCACCAACCTCACCTTCCCCCACTATTATCCCAGCAAACCCCCTCCTCATTAAATTCACCCACCTACACCTCACCTAAACTACTAAAACTGCCTAAACTCCTTTTCCCGCCAAAATAAATTTCAACGACCAAGATTGATTTTGGTAATCCAAAGGTCCATAATTGAAGTGGGAATGACAGAGAAACCCCCAAGGAGCTATAAATATCAAGAAAGAAGCAAAGAAGAAGGCAGTTAGTCAATAGATAATTAGTTTTTAATCCTTTGTGTAATTTAGGGTCGAATTTAATTAAATCAATGTAATGTTTTAAATTAAGTTTTGTAATTTCTACTTTCAGTAGTGTAATCAATTTCAAGAGGCAATACAAATCAGTTTTCATTTTAAATCTTTTTGCAATTCATTTTCATGTTTGGAGCCTTATAGTCCATTTAAGTTAGAGCAGCTTTGATAAGCTTCCATAAGCTTGATTGTGGTTTACTAAGGCTCATTATAGCTTTACATAGCTATTGGTGAACTAATTGCTTCAAGTACACTGTTATATCCCATAAGCTTAAGAAAGTCAACAAAAGTCAACCTGGTAGAATAAGTTGTTGGAATAAGCTTATTGAGCTTATTTGAACCTTGTCTCACTTGATCACAGCTCATTGATATTTTAAATCCTTTTAAGTCCTTTCTTCCTGGTGATTTTCATTTTTACATATTTTTAGCTTATTTAATAAACTGCTTATTAGTTGTCTTTTTAGTCTTATTATCAGTTGCTTATGCTTATTCATGGTAATGTTTGTTAGGAATACTAATTTGGTAGTTCAAATTAGCTGAGGTTCTTAGATTCCATTTTTAACTGTCAACCTTAGCTAATTAGTGACCTTGTTTAGTTCCTAGGATTAATGGCTTATTTCCAGTCTTTAGATGATTATTATATCTTAGGTTATATTAGTGAATCATTGCTTTTCTGAGTTCCAACCTAGAAACAATTGTATCAGTTTTAAAAAACCATTGCAGTCCATTTAAAGGGTGTTTGGTTCAGTTTAGTTATGTGTGGTTTGCCTTGTTTCAGTAGGTACATTTGGGTTGTATAGTTCACATTAGATGCAGTTAGGATAGGTGAACATAGAAATCCAGTACTCACTTAAGGAAAAGTCAAAAAGACCTTTGATATAATCCCATGTGTTCACTATCAAGCTTTTGACCACCATAATCATCAAGGTAGGTCAAGTAAGTGATAACTTAGCTTAATTAAGTTTCATTACAGCTTATAATCTTAGTTTCAACTAGGTAGAAGCTCTCAAAAGTCATTAAAGTCAAACCATGAGTTCATACAAAAAAGTCAATTTGCCTTTGAGCAGGAAAAACCCAAATATGGCATGAATTATTTTGAATTTTGTGTTAGGATCTAGGCCTTGAAACTTTTTTCTAATTGTAGCCCCCAGCTAAACTCTTGAATCCTACATTCATTATATTTTTGCAATTTTTTGTGTGAATTCCATGGAGCCTCAAAGTGAGCTGCAGGAAGACTGACCTCCGCTGCTACACAACAGACTTCCCTAACACCCCAACTTTTGTGGGACCCACAGGCCTCATCAGTGGCCCCCACAACCTCTTTTTAGGTTTTTTGAGAGGGTTTCCTAGCTGTCTAGGCAGATCAAGTGGTGTCTTGAGCCAAGGTGCCCTTGCTTCCCCTTTATCTTGTTTGCAAAGAGAACCCACAGGGCTGCATAGGCAGTTAAGCATTTTGCTTATTCTTGGCTTATTTGGCTTATCCAGAGCTCAAGCTTGTCCCTTCAGTATTATTTTGGTCCATCTCACTTATTTTCAGCTTATTTCACCTCTGTGGGCCCATTGCTAGCTTATTTGAAGCTTATAGCTTGGCAGTTTCACCAAAGTCAACTGTCCAAGCCTTAAGCACTTGAAGTGCTTATTCACTGGGTCCCATTCAAAGTGTTTTCACAAAAGTAACTTATTTTTAGGTATAAAATAGTTTTCCAAAAAGAAAAACTAGAAAAACCAATTTAAAATTAAGTGATAGTTTCTATTTAATATTATTTATCTTTTTAATTTTCCTTTTTAGATTTTTATTAAGTAACTTGTATTTTTATATTTTTCTTAATTTAGTTTTAACTTAAAGTATTTTCAGTAATTTTTCCAAATTTTTATATTGTCATTTAGTATTTATTAGATTTAATATTAGTTTTATTAATAATTAATTAATATTTAAGTAGTAAATTGCATAATTAGTTTTTATAAAGTAATACATAGTTTTTATATTTTTCCTAGCTTTTACATAATATAATATAATTTTAGGAATTTTCTCATAAGTTTTACTATTCAACTTCTAATTTTTATAATTTAATTAGTTTAATTAGTAATTAATTAATATTTAGTTTAATAATTAGTAAAATAGTCTAAAAACATATAAAACAAACTTTTATAATTTTTTAGGATTCTTGTGATGGTTAATTAGTTTTATAAAAAATTTCCTAATTATCCAAGTCCTTTTAATATTTTTAATAATTTTGTTTAGTTTAATTAGGTAATTAATATTAAAGGAGTAATTAATTAATATAAATCCCACAGAAAGACAAAAGGACATATTTTTAATTTTAAAATTTGTTTTTAGTTATTTTATAATTTTAGAAAATTAATTTTTATTTTTCTAGTATTAAAATAATATTATATTGTATTTAAGTTATTAAATTATTAATAATTAGTATTAAATAGTATTTAATTAATATTAAATAATTAATTAGTGTAAAAATTCATTTTCTTTTTCTAAAAATTTTCTTTCATCCTTAGGTTTGTAAAAAAGTCATTTTCACCCCCTGAGGGTTTTCAGATTTCAGTTTTCACTTTTTATTTTGTATGTTTACGTTATTTTAAATGTAAACGTACGCGTTTTTAGATTTTAAACGTTTTTAAGTATCTAACTTTCATGTAACCATTGAAATAGCTTATTTAAGCTATTTCTTCTTATATTCCTTAGTTTAATCAATCACAACCCCTTTCTGTCCAAATTAACCCGATCACAAACCCGTTTTGAATACAATTCACACCTCGTCGGGACATAACGACCCGTGGAAACCCCTATACTTCCACGGAGATTGACTCTAAGCAGTTTGACTTTGTTGACCATTTACCTGGTCAGTTTAAGTTGACCGTTTGAAGCCAATCAAATTTTAGCGTCGCTGCCGGGGAGGTTGTGCGCGTTATTCTAAACGGTTTTGCGAATTAGTGAATCTGGATATACACTCATTGTATATTTACCATCCTTGTTCATATTTTCACATTTTTATAAAAAACAAAACGAACCGTAAATTTTACCATTTCATATGTCAAGGATTACTTAGTGTGATCTTTGAGGAAACGATTTGGTCTTTCAAAACGGTTCCCGAAAACATTTTAAAATCAGTTTTCAACGAACACAAAAACCCAAAAAGATTTTCTTTCTTATAAAATGTTTCTCAAAAAGCCCAAAAATATCCATCTTTACCCTCCTACCTTTTTGATTCTTCATTTCTTACCCTCCAAAACCATTTGATTCTTTCTATGTCTCATCCACACCTTCTTATTTGCCAATGGTGTGGTAGTTCTTATAATGGTGGTAATTGCCCCAGTTGTGGCATGGTAGAATCAGGAGACGGGTCTGTCTATAACCAGGATCCATATTCTTACCATGACACGACTGATTTATTCCATCAGCTACCACACTATGAGACTCAACAGTTTTACTGTTGTGAGTACTGTGGTGGTTCACACTACAGTTCTGATTGTCATCCGGGAAACACGCTTGTCTATGAGCAGTTTCCTGATAACGATTATGACTCTAGCACATACGACTCACAGCCACATCAGTTTTACTGTTGTGAGTATTGTGGAGGTCCACACTTCAGCTCCGATTGTCAAACAAGGAATCCATTTCCTTGTAACAATTTTGAAACATCGTATCATGCAGGAACCTCCACCAATTCCTCAAAGTCTTCTCCTTGATCTTTTGAATTTAGTGAAAGATTTGAAAGGAATTAAACATACCCCAGATAATCCAAACCAAAAATCGATGGAAGAATTGTTAGCTGAAGAACAGGCTGCTAAAATAAATTCTCAAATTGCCATTGAAAACACTATTAGGGAATCAATTGCAAAAGAAAAAGCAGCCAGATCTAGCTCTCGATTTCGTTTCATTCCTGATGACAGTGATGATGAAGATACACTTGATATTCTTCAATTTTATAAAGATTCATCAGATGAAATTCCATCAGTTGAGATCCTATCTTAGTCAGCTGTTATTACACCCGAGGTTCCCACTCACTCTCTGAGCATGGGGGACGAGCATCTTGACACTGTTCCTGAAAAGGAATCGGACGAATTCATAAATTCTAGTGTTGAGAACCTTGTCCCAATCCCAAGAGAGTCACAGGGAATTCTTGATCACATGTGTGATATCCCTCCTCCTCTTGTCTTCCCGAAAGATGATGTTGAGATGTTCTCCGATTCTAATGATGACGATTCGTTATCTTGTGGAGACATCAGTTATATGGAAGAATTACCTTCTGAGCTAGTCAACTTAGAAGATGAGAATGATAAAGAGATTGACACTGAAATCCAAGATGAAGCTCTTCGTGCAACATTACTGAATGTCAATCTCCTCATTTCTAAAATTGAGGCTTTCAAAGAAAAACCCATTTCATCTCCTATCCCCATTAAGGATAGTGATATTGTTTCCGATGATTCTATACCGGAATTTGAAGCCTTCACTTTTGATCCTATGGGAGAGAAGATTAGTGGCAGTACTACTTCTCATTCTTATAATTCTCTCCCCGAATATGAATCATTTACCTTCGATGAGTTCTCTTGTGAACTCACTCGCATCAATCCCGAATATGATTCATTCACATTCGAGGAGTTCTCCTCTGAACTCACTCATATCATATCTCCACCGGAGTATGATAACTTCTACTTTGATCCAGACACACCCGGGATATGTCTTGATCAAATGAGCTTAAAAAATGAGATTCATGAGATTATGAATTCTCCTGTGGGTGACGATGAGTTAGTCATGATGTTTATCATGACTTTCTTTCTCTTTTTCACCTATCCCGTAGCTTCTCCTGTTCTTCACTCCTTCGGGAATGAAGACATTATCTTTGACCCCAGCATCACCGCTTATAGTTTATACTATTTAAAGCCGGGGTACTTATCTCACCGGTGTGGAACTTTCACGTGTAACAATTCGCATTTTCAGGTTAACTTTTATTCCCGAAAATTTTACTATTCACTTTCACTATTCATCTCAGAAATTTTTATTTCATATTCTCGTAAGTTAAACTATTTTAACGATAATCCGAGAATTTCACGCTCGTCGGATCATTTCTTCAAAAATCACGAAGCCGTGTCCGAGATTTACTTTTAGGTTTAAACGTCATTCTAGCATCCCGATATGTCCATAAAACATTATAAACAATAGAAATATGATTTTCTCTCATTTTATGACAATTCCAAAAGTTTTGGAATTTTACGTTTTTCAGTTCAGCGTTTTACGCGAATTACGCGTTTTAGACCCGTGTTTCTAGTTTTTAGCAGGGTTTTAGCACCCGATATAACCTGCCACTCATTTTATATTTTATTATGGAGATATTGACATGTTTAACCATATTTATAAGTTTCATATTTTTAGGATACCTGGTTTTACGTTTCGTGGCCTAAAAACTTACGGTTAGCAATTTACGGAGTCAAAACTAGCTACATACTTTGGATATTATCATCCAAAGACCATGACTACTCATCTAGTCACCCTTATCCATTCCAAACCGACTTAGGGGTGGGGGGAGTCACCATGTGTGGTTAAATCTTGACCATTGATTCTTTAGATCATTACAAGTGTCTTAAACTAACCATGGTTAAATTCTAACCCAATATATGGTTAACTATTTTTTCGACCCTATAAATACCAAGCTAAAACACATAGAAAACTTGCACCACACCTTCTTATAACCTTCAAGTCCTAAAACCTAAGGCACTTTTCTTATATTTTGTAAGAAAGTTAACTAGTTTTTGAAAGAAAACTAGTGTTTGATCTTCAATCTTGGAAATTTTCTAAGAAAAGTTGTTATAACTTTAAAGTCTACAAAAAGACGTCGTTATAATCTTCAAATAGCTTTGGACTTCAAGAAGGCGTCGTTATAATCTTCAAATAACCTCGGTTTATCATAGATTGCAAAGAGTGAAGCTTAAGTCTATCAAAGTCCGTACCTTACTAGTTACTTACCTTTCTTTTAGAAAGCCTCAAGTTGTAAGCAAACCCTAACATACTCCTTGCTTAATTATCATTTTCATGCTCTTTGTGTTCCTTTCATGCTATATATGTTCTTGTTATTATGTTCATGATGTTTAAAAATGGATAAAACAAGTATTGGTATACATATGTTAACTTATGACAAGTAAACAAGCAAACTAGTGATTTTTATGGAGAACCACGACCAAAATAGTATAACTATGATATTTGACACTTACTTACTGTTAAATAGGACTTCAAAAGGAAAACATAGCAATTTGAATCACCCAAAACGAGTACCCGAGTCAAAAGATACGACCATAAGAAGTTAGCGACACCAAAATGCCGAAACTGTCTATAACCTCCTGTTTTGCATTCTGCCAATTTGAAAGTCATACTTCTGCTCCGATTCATCAAAAAGTTAAAACACGAAAGTTGTCCGGAACGACGTTTTCGTTCAGGAACAAAGAAGCTCGAGCCCTGAAAACGCTTTCCGAGTGATAATTTCTTCAAATTCTTAACAGCCCATTTTTAGACCAAAGTCACTATATAATAGTTATGTTTTACTAAGACCAAGAGGTCTAATGACCTAAAGCCAAGACTACAACCATGGCTAAAGCCAAGGTTGAGTCTCAAGATCATGGTAACAATGACCAAGGTCACGGAAAAGCCACGGCTAAAGACCATATAACTTTTAAAGATCAAAAAGTTTATATATATATATATATATATATATATATGTTATCAAATACTACAATAGTAGGGAGCCTCATGTGAGGAGTTCATTAAGTAAGCCGTCGAGACGAGTTGTGGATTTACGAATTAAAGTGTCCTGGCTCCTCGAACGTTTACTCCATGACTTCTGAATTATGTCGGCCCGAACGGTAGTAAGAGATATACAACCTATACATGTTTCATAAACCACTTATATTCAAAGACTTACACTATATACTAAGTACCACATCATGAACATTATGCAAGACATATATTGGCAATTCTTCGTATTCTTAGACGTTACTCCAAACTTAAGTCACAACGTTCTATTATAGGCTGCTCTTAGAGATTTTCGCGATTCGACTACCACTTTCATTTCTCATTACATAAGCTTAAGGTGAGTCATAGCCCCTACTTTTTCATACTTGTTTTAACTCTTTGGGGGGGGGGGGGGTTACATGCACAACTACTTGCTTACTTGTACAAATACTCAAAACATTTATACTTGATTGTTTTATACTTGATTGTTCTATACTTGATTGTCTTATACTTGATCGCATTATACTTGATTATATATATACATGATTGCGTTATACTTAATTGTGAAACTTCCAGTGGCTCCAGATTAAGTTGCCGGATGACCATTGAGACTTCCGGTGGCTCCAAATTAAGTTGTTGGATGACCATTGAGGCTATTGATACATCATAACATTTGCGAATGTTGGATACATCATAAACGTGAGGTCTTCGGAGATGAAGAGTAGACTCACAACTAATTGCTTAATTGTTTTGATGAACTTATACATGTCTTAATCATACTATATTGTAGCAGTGGGTTGTGAACACACAGGTTACAAGTCTCTTATGGCGGGACTTGTAACTGAGTGGATTCACGATGCCTTTGCTGTGTGAACATTCTTTTAAGACTTTTTCAACTGTTTTAAGACAAACTCTATGAACTCACCAACCATAATGTTGACACTTTAGCATGTTTATCTTAGGTTAGTAAGGCGATTGCTAGTGCGTGGAACTTAGAGTCAAGCTGCATATTCTGAAGACTTACGCTTTTATCATTTACCATTCAAAACATTTTGTATACATTTATGTATCATACTTTGGAATCTCATGTTTGTAACTTTAAATTCTTTAATCGAATGGTAACTTTTCAAAACGTCTCATTTAGAGTTCGTTTTCTATAACTTGTACTTTGTATTATGAAGTAGCACCCCTATGACATAGTCTTCCGCTGCGGTATTTTGGGGGTGTTACATCACGTGCTTCAAATGTTTGTCCAAACATCTTGAATGAAAGTCCAATGGAGATTGTTTTTTCCACATCTTACTTCCCCAAGAACAAATGAATTCGAGGTCGAGTCAAGCTAGCGACTCGGTAAACAAAAACAGTAGCATGCATATGGGGTTTTCACCCTAAGTGTGGGGGAGTTACCCATGCTATTGATACCATGTATATAAGTTTCAAAAAAAAAAAAAAAAAAAAAAAAAAAAACGTATGTATAAAAATAAAGTGAAAAATGGTGTTCCCACAGTTAGCTTAGAATATTGTCTTTTTACGTTCAAAGAGTCGGCATAATAGTCGGGACTTTGAATATTGAGGACAATATTCATTTCAAAGTGTGTGGGGGGGGGGGGGGGGGAATTCTAGCGAATTTTATCACACTATATCTTCTAGTACCCCCGTTTTTGGCCAATATATATATATATATATATATATATATATATATATATTTTTTTTTTTTTTTTTTTTTTCAAAAATTTTTGTGGTTATCAGTCCGCCATGTCTAACCGACAAAGGGATTGGCTAATCCAGGAGCAAACGGCTCTTGGTAAAGATTACTCAAATCCGTTGACGGCTTACAATTTGCCCAAAATTGTATGGTACTCAACTCATCATATCCTAAAAAGTAAAAGAGTTGGCTAGCCCGCAAGGTTATGGCTTGTGGGAAAGGCAGTTGAAAAACCATAATTGGTAATCAGCTCACCAAGATGTTGACTATGTCCATCAGTAGTTGGCTAGTCCAGAAGCAAACGGCTTCTGGCAAACACAAATCAAATCCATTTACAGCTGATGATTTGCTCAAAATCATATGGTTATCAGTGTACCATAGTTCTTACTTGAACTGAAACATTTGGCTACTCCAGAAGTAATGGCTTTTGGTAAAGAGATTCAAATCCATTAAGTTTTTTCAAAAGATTGCTAGGGACTAGCAATAATTTAGTGTGGGGGATTTGATATGTGTCTAAATACACATACATTTTACATTGTTTAAACCCACAGAAAGACCAAAAGCACACAAATGACCATATAAATGTTACAGATATAATTGAAATGTGTTTTTGTGTATTTCAAATGCAAAAGGATTGAAAACAATTGGAAAACAAACAATGTTTGCATAATTGGCAAAACTAGTCCCTCGAGTTTCAAAATTGACATAAAACACCCCTGGATATTTAAAAAGTGGAAAATTAACATTCAGGGTCCTTTGGTAAATGAAACTTGGCAAGAAATACCCTTGAATCATAAGTTTGGGCAATTGACAGAAAAAGTCCCTCAACTTTTGAAATTTACAAAAATGATCCTTGGGTGCTTTTAAAATGGAAAATTTTATTTCTGATCCTTGTATTATTGGGGTTTGGCAACAATGGTCCTTTGAACAACTTTGGAAGAATGGCAGGTTTAGTCCTCAAAGTTTTAGCAAATTACAAATCTAGTCCTTGTGGTTTACTAGTTATCTACCAAACGGACCCTTGGTTGTTATTTAACCCAAAACCAAACACAACACACCCCAATCCACCACACAACAAGGCCCATCTCCCATCCAGCCCAATCCACCAAAAATTAACCACCCCATTTTAATATTTCCACCCAGTTAACCCTCTGGTCAAACTAACACCCCTACCACTGTTCATCACCCCTAATCCACCCTTTTCCTGCTTCCATGTCCCCCCCCCTCCTACTCCACTTTTCTTACCAACCTCTCCTTCCCCCAGTATTATCCCTGCAAACCCCCCCCCCCCTCCTCATTAAATTCACCCACCTACACCTCACCTAAACCAATAAAACTGCCTAAACTCCTTTTCCCGCCAAAACAAATGTCAACGACCAAGATTGATTTTGGTAATCCAAAGGTCCACAATTGAAGTGGGAATGACAGAGAAACCCCCCAAGGAGCTATAAATATCAAGAAAGAAGCAAAGAAGAAGGCAGTTAATCAATAGATAGTTAGTTTTTAATACTTAGTGTAATTTAGGGTCGAATTTAATTAAATCAATGTAATGTTTTAAATTAAGTTTTGTAATTTCTACTTTCAGTAGTGTAATCAATTTCAAGAGGCAATACAAGTCAGTTTTCATTTTAAATCTTTTTGCAATTCATTTTCATGTTTGGAGCCTTATAGTCCATTTAAGTTAGAGCAGCTTTGATAAGCTTCCATAAGCTTGATTGTGGTTTACTAAGGCTCATTATAGCTTTACATAGATATTGGTGAGCTTATTGCTTCAAGTACACTGTTATATCCCATAAGCTCAAGAAAGTCAACAAAAGTCAACATGGTAGAATAAGATGTTGGAATTAGCTTATTGAGCTTATTTGAACCTTGTCTCCCTTGATCATAGCTCATTGATATTTTAAATCCTGTTAAGTCCTTTCTTCCTGGTGATTTTCATTTTTACATATTTTTAGCTTATTTAATAAACTGCTTATTAGTTGTCTTTTTAGTCTTATTATCAGTTGCTTATGCTTATTCATGGTAATGTTTGTTAGGAATACTAATTTGGTAGTTCAAATTAGCTGAGGTTCTTAGATTCCATTTTTTAACTATCAACTTTAGCTAATTAGTGACCTTGTTTATTTCCTACGATTAATGGCTTATTTCCAGCCTTTAGATGATTATTATATCTTAGGTTAGATTAGTGAATCATTGCTTTTCTGAGTTCCAACCTAGAAACAATTGTATCAGTTTTAAAAAAACCATTGAAGTCCATTTAAAGGGTGTTTGGTTCAGTTTAGTTATGTGTGGTTTGCCTTGTTTCAGTAGGTAAATTTCGGTTGTATAGTTCACATTAGATGCAGTTATGATAGGTGAACATAGAAATCCAGTACTCACTTAAGGAAAAGTCAAAAAGACCTTTGATCTAATCCCATGTGTTCACTGTCAAGCTTTTGACCACCATAATCATCAAGGTAGGTCAAGTAAGTGATAACTTAGCTTAATTAAGTTTCATTACAGCTTATAATCTCAGTTTCAACCAGCTAGAAGCTCTCAAAAGTCATTAAAGTCAAACCATGAGTTCATACAAAAAAGTCAATTTGCCTTTGAGCAGGAAAAAAACCAAATATGGCATGAATTGTTTTGAATTTTGTGTTAGGATCTAGGCCTTGAAACTTTTTTCTAATTGTAGCCCCCCAGCTAAACTCTTGAATCCTACATCCATTATATTTTTGCAATTTTTTTCGTGAATTCCATGGAGCCTCAAAGTGAGCTGCAGGGGGACTGACCTCCCCTGCTGCACAACAGACTTCCCCAACACCCCAACTTCTGTGGGTCCCACAGGCCTCATTAGTGGGCCCCACAACTTGTTTTTAGGTTTTTTGAGAGGGTCTCCTAGCTGGAAAGGTAGATCATGTGCTGTCTTGAGCCAAGGTGCCCTTGCCCCCCCTCCTTTATCTTGTCTTCAAAGAGAACCCACAGGGCTGCATAGGCAGTTAAGCATTTTGCTTATTCTTGGCTTATTTGGTTTATCCGGAGCTCAAACTTGTCCCTTCAGTATTATTTTGGTCCATCTCACTTATTTTCAGCTTATTTCACCTTTGTGGGCCCATTGCTAGCTTATTTGAAGCTTATAGCTTAGCAGTTTGACCAAAGTCAACTGTCAAAGCCTTAACCACTTGAAGTGCTTATTCACTGGGCCCCTTTCAAAGTGTTTTCACAAAAGTAACTTATTTTTAGGTATAAAATAGTTTTCCAAAAAGAAAAACCAGAAAAACCAATTTAAAATTAAGTGATAGTTTTCATTTAATATTATTTATCTTTTTAATTTTCCTTTTTAGATTTTTATTAAGTAACTTGTATTTT